>OMLP01019050.1:0-11790 GCA_900302685.1 Spondyliosoma cantharus
GCCTTTTGGTCTTGACGGAGAGCATTAAGCTGGATTCAAGAGTTGTTTTCTCCCCCCCTCCTTTGATCGAAGCTGGTCGCGGGGGGGAAGCCGAGGAGGAGGTGCATGAGACGCTTTGTGTGTGTGTGTGTGTGTGTGTGTGTGTGTGTGTTTTATCTGTATCTTATAACTCCTCTTCAAGTAGTCCTGGTAGTGGCTTCTGAGCTCCTAGTGTATGTATGCAAGTATCTAATGTGGATGTGTTTCGGCGTTGTTCGGAGTGTGTCTGTGTGTTATTTTCCACCGTACATCCTCTCAATGTCTTCCTGGTAGTGCGTTTTGAGCTCCTTGCGTTTCAGTTTGAACGCGTCGGTGACCAAGCCGGTCTCTGGTGTCCAGGGCTCGGCGCTAAGACGGATCTTCTTGGGGATCTCGAATCGCTCCAATTTTGCTGGTTGGGGGGGAGAGAGAGAGAGAGAGAGAGAGAGGGAGAGAGGGAGAGAGCAGAATCGCAAGTCAGTGTGACAGATACAGTGCAACACGAGCGCAAGTCTGGCACAAGGCGGACGCCATCGCACCGAGTCTGAGCTGATAATTTGACAGAGTGTGCCACCCGTTTCGACACTATGGGTGAAAACGTTTAGTGTCCTGTCAATTTTGAGTGTTTGGGTTATTTTACTACCATAATTAACATTTAACTATCTGGTGTCTATTCGTAATGCTTTTTAGCCTATTCGCCTGTTGCATCTCCCACTTTATTTTTGAACAGGATGAATTCAAGAATGAACACAGAAAGGCCTTTTCCCCCCTACCTGAGATCGCAGCCTCAGTAATGATGCTGAGGACCTCTTTCTCCATCTGGGAGTTGTTGCAGATCTCCTCCCACGTGCCCCTCACCTGCATCTGCTCCGCCACCGCCATCAGCTGCTTGTGGTTCGGCACCACAAAGCTGATCACGTATGACTGGTCACTGAAAGGCCGAGCGCAGAAGACCCCACGTGTTTAGTTATTCACAGTTAGGGAGAGAGGAATCAAACTATGACTGCAGAAAATCCTTTAACAGAAGAAGACATTGGCTGAAAGCTGAAAGCGTGCGGGAGTTTACCTGTTGGCGTAGGCACAGATGTTGTCTATGAGCGAGCAGTTCTTCAGAACCGCCTCCACTTTTCCGAGAGAGACGTACTCGCCTGCTTGCAACTTCACCAGGTCCTTCTTGCGGTCTGTTGAAAGAGAACACGCGTCACAATCCTGACGGAAGCGGCACACGTACCAGAGTTTCCTTTACCAGTGAACATCGTTGAAGTCCGAAATATTTAAATTCCTCGGTCATACTGACGGATGAATATAGTTTCCTTGTGTTTTGCACCAAAAACTGAGCAATTGTTTTTTACGTGTGCCATTATTACGAGTCAATGCAAACTGCAAACCGAACTGAAAGCAAACGCAGAATCAGAATGAGACTCAACGATCAACTATCTTATTGCTCTTACAACTCCGCTGAGTCTCATTCCCTGGTCACCAAATACTGATGCTTCAGGTTGGATGATGCAAGGCACCAACAGTCTCCAGTAACAGCTTGAAAGCTCAATGATCAAAAATAATAGTTTGACTGTAATTTCTCTTGTTTGTCCTGGAGATTGAATTTCAGAAACATCAATGTGTACGCTAGTTCACGGATCTCTTACCGATGATCTTGAGGCATCCGTCAGAGTGGAACTCCCCAATGTCTCCGGTGCAGAACCACCGCTGGCCTCTCTCATCCACAAAAAAGTCGTCACGGTTTTTGGCTTCGCACTTGAAGTAACCCATCGTTACGTTGGGACCGCCGATCAGAATCTCCCCCCGCGGGTTTGGCTTGTCTGTGCTGTGGTAACCACCTAGAGGAGCGCAAACCTGATCAGAACAAACATGTCATTGCATCCGTTTGCCTTCCATAAAGTCGGGTTGTCGACTCACCCTCCTCCCAGTCCTTCAGTGTGATCTCAGAACACACCAGTGGAGCACCAACCCGTCCTGTGCTGTAGTCCCACACTGAGAGAAACACCAGATAAAATCCTGCATTAGCTTAGCTAAATACTTCTATTTGCTCCGCTCTTAATTTCCCAAAGGGCAGCCAGAAACAACCGCTGTATCTCATCTCCCGCCTTCCTCCCTTTTAAAAGAAAGAAATCCACTCTCTTACTCTCACTGATGGTGCCAGCTCCACAGGTCTCCGTCAGGCCGTAGCCCTGCCCCACAGGGCAGCACAGGCAGATGTTCATGAACCGCTGCGTGGCAGCTGAGAGTGGAGCGCCGCCGGAAAGTAGCACCCGTGTGTTCCCTCCCAAGAGCGCACGCACCCGTTTGAACACCAGACTGAGTGAGAGGAGGAGTTGGAGGAGGCGGAGGGAGAAAAACATACACAGCAGGGAGAAGATCAGAGACAAAAACTTAAAAAAAAAAAAAGCCATTTAGACTTTACAAAGTGAGCAGTAAATCTACATAGCCTCCAGACACTGACTCTGCTACAGAGAGCGAGCCTTGGAAAACACACTATTAAAATCGGTGCCGTGCAATGATTCACATGTTGGAGAATCATTTCCTCCACCCTTTGTTCAGACGCTGTGTTAACACACATTTGCACTAGGTTATGATTAGCCATGTACCAACAGTGGTTAATGTTTGCCCCGAGTATCACAAGTGAAGCAAATGTCAACCGAAGGAGCTTTGCTAATGACTCGGCTCATTTCTACGGATTATAACGTGTGCTACCTGTCACAGAGAGGCGTGTTGTAGCCTTTGGAGATCTGCTCCATCTTGTAGTTGTAAGCCAGCACAAAGAGCGTCTTCTGGAATTTGCTCATCTCCTCCACTTTGGTCATCACATTCTTATAGATTCGATCCATGATCTCCTGCGAGAAGGATGCTCTCAGTTAACATGTTACGTCGTGATCAGTGACGTTAGCTAAAAGGGCCAGGTTACTGTGAAAATCGGATCGATCGGCTTGTGTGGAGCTCAAAACACTTACTGGCACAGCGGCCATGAGAGTAGGTTTCAGCACACTGGTGTCACCTTTACTGCCCTTCTTTATCTTGGTGGACTGTGAAAGTGAAGCAAACAAAAATTGGTCAACGCTCAGTTACCTATTGATCCAGGGTTGTAGTCACACATGCGGGTGGGGCACGCAGAAGCTTTACAAGTACGGTGGCTATATGAATGGATTCAAGTGAGACTCTAAATGGTATTTCCAAAAGCACAACAATCTGCCAAGATCCATGTTATTTTTGAAAACTGGTCTAAAAGTCTGCCAGAATTCTTGACCTCATCATGGCTTTTAGATATTTTATTGATTTCTTACAAAGCAATAAGAGGCCCTGCTGCAAGTTATTTAAGAGATCTTTAATTTTCCCTATCACGCTACCGTTTTTACTTTTAACTTGCTTTGTTCGCTTGGTGTTTTATTCGGCTCTGCATTTATTGCGAAGCACTTATAGTGCTGTATTTTGAGATAAGCGATAAATACAGTTTATTATTATCATTATGAAGTCTAAGACAGATAAAATCAATCATAAATTCCACCTCAGCTGAAAACACAGAGTCTAAAGCCTTAGTTATACATGTGACTACTGTCCTCCCAGAAAGAAACCTATAGCTAGATTTCCATCCAAATGTAGAGCACATTTTAGATATATTTTAAGAATATCTACAAAAGGCAACACAAGTTACAGCAGGATATCCATCCACCTCCACTAGCTTTTATAATATCTGCCTTAGGATGACGGATGAAATTTAGCAATTATGCTAACTCCGGCATATTTACATTGATGCTCTCTGATATGTTAATTAATGTGCATTGTTCAAATAAATAAATAAATAAATAAATAAAAAACAATGTGTGATTATTAGGAATATACCTGCATGACAGGAGAAAAGCTGTGGTAATGAAGACAGCCATCCTGCTAGTTAACATTGAAGTCGCCACCATATTGGAAACAATTAGTCTGAGGGGTAGATGACGGCTAGCCGGGGGCGTACATCTGATTGGCGAAATTACGTGAATGCATGCCCATATATGATTGAAAATGCTTGCCGCGTGTATTTTTTCTTATTCATTGTTTGGGAGGGGTGTTTTAATATACTCACCTGGTCTGCTAGTGTCTGAGGGGACGAGTAGCCGATGCGACAGCCATGCGAGATGCACACCAGCTCGGCGCTGAGCTCTAAGACGTGGGCCAACGGCAAGTATCCTATGTAGGTGTCCGTTTCACTGCCGGCACAGAAACAACGGGTTAATTTCCACAGTAGACACAGAGGGGAACATTGTGAGGGGTGAGACTGCGATGGTGTAATGTTTTGTAGATGCAGAGAGACAAAGAAGACAGGAGGTGTCATGGAAATAGCTGTGAGCCTGACATTGACATACTTGAGGTTAGGAATTCGCTCGGCCATGCCAGTGATCCCGGCCATGATGTTGCCATGGGAGACCATGACACCCTTGGGGATGCCTGTGGAGCCGCTGGTGTACATGATGACGGCGATGTCAGAAGGCTTTAGCTGTCTGCGGTTTACTGCTACTGCAGAGACAGAGGAGCAGAGGGCTGATGGTTTGACAGGAAATGGATCCCACACCAAGAAAAACATTAACAGCTGCGATAACAAGAGGAAGAGATGACTGCTTTCTAAAATACAACACTAAATTAGTGAAGTCTTTTCAAATATGCTTTGAAAGGGTCAGAACATTTTTGATAGGGCTGGAACTAACAGCTGAGCTCATTATTAGTTTCTCAGTTAATCGTTTTAGTCAATAAAACCTCAAAAAACATTCAATTTTTTATTTCCATTGGTATAAAACAGAAAAGCAGAACATCTATTTTAGTTGCTCGATATTTGACTTAAACAAATAATCAATTTTATTTGCTGGTACATGTTTTGCTGATCCTGTAAAGAATAGCATTCTGCCCTTCCAGTGAATTAGTGCACACATGGTTTAAATCATTGCAATCCTCTTTGTAATTCTTGTTGATTGTGTAGGAAATTTGGCAACAGTTATTTCAGAAGCGATAATATTTTTTGCACATATTCATGTTTTCTTGGTCAACTACTGCAAGAGGAGCGAGTATAAACATTGTTCAAGCTGTAGCAACAAACATAACTTCTCCTCGTTTCTCTGAAAACTCAGCTGGTGACATTGGGCGCTTGGCGAGTGCGATTTGACCTCTTGCTGGCTCTGTCATGCGCGACACATCGCTCCAATCACACATCAGGGTGTCGGCTTTGTATTAAGCCTCCATCAGTGCACTTCCATTTCCCCCCCCTGACAAAATTAGAAACCTTTTTAATCACTCTGTGCAAATACTCACTCTTGTCAGGTTTGGATCCCATCTCCTTCACAGCGTCCATGCTGTGGACCATGATGCCTCTGGGAACGTCTGGCCAGCTTGACGGTTTACTGTCCACGACAATCACATACTGCAGCCTCGGCACGTCACAAAGAATGGCCTGGGATGTAGAGTTGAACAAAGGAGGGAGGGAGAAGGGCGAGTGAGATGAAGAAGCAATTATGCAAATAGAAATTAGCTTCTTATCAAACCCTAATGATGCAGACAATAAACAACCTGTAATTAAGTGACATATCAAAGGGCAGAGCCTTGTTTAACACAGCTGACGTGATGGAGACAACAAAGCGGGTACCTTGAGACGGCTTTGGAGCAGGTCTTTGCTTGTGATGATGTGCGTGACCTCGGTCTCGTTCAGGCCGTGGGCGATGGCCATGGGTCCGAGAGTGGCGTACAGGGTCACGACTGTCAAAGTCGGTTAAGATCAGTCAGCTGTGCTTTACTGCCGGTTCAAAAATGGTCTGAATACACATCATATATCTGTCTCTCACTTACGTGGGAAATTGTACATGAAGCAGGCTTGTGCGGCCACGAGCCACTCGGCTCTGGTCTCACAGAAGATGGCGATGTTACACTGAGGCTTCTGGCCGAGAGCTGCCAGACCGCTGCCAAAACACTTGGACGCGTGGTAAGCTTCCTCATAGGACAGCCAGTTATAGTTCCCAAGAATAACCTACACACAACATGTAAAGGTTTATCATATTATTTTCACATATAAACAACATAAAAGCCGATGCGTGAGCAAACATTCTACAGGCGTGGGTAGCTTCAGTGCATCTATCTGGGAGCAGCTTTGGTCCATAACAAATCACTTTACAACTATTTTCGAGGTGCAATGTCAAGCTTCAGTGATTATTTCACTTGAATCATGTGTTACTGTGCTAAGAAGGATGTTGAAAGTATTGCTACCTTTTTAAAACTGTGAGTTTAAAAATGATACAATGTAAAGAATACTATCATTATTATTATGGCACATATCATCAGCTCAGTATGTGTTCCTTTTCTTTAACACCACTGTAAGCAGATTGTTTATCACAATTTATTAAAAGAAAAAAATTTCCTATTTTGTGTGCCTACAACATATTTATTGCCTTCTTTTTTCTTGCAGTGATATCCAAAGGGGAATTGAATATAATTTGTTCTAGTATTATATCAAATCTTAAAATTCTGGTATCGTAATAACCATGTTGTGATGAACGATGTCATATACACAACATTATGTGATAGCAATCTACACAAGGGTGAGAAATTACAGTTCTATGTTTCAAAATGTGTCAGCTGTCTGTGGTCTTGGCACCCTCAGCCAATATGAAACAATCACTCAAAGAAGCGATTTATTATGAAAGTGTGGCATTTACAATTTCAAGCACTTCATCCAAAATGTAAGCACTTCTCAAACCGTCAAACATTAAAAGTCAAGCATGTTCAAGGATCTCCAGCAGCTGTACAAGCCCTGTGAATTCAAACAGGATGCTTGAATGATTCAAGCAACCTTCCACCAACTATACCCATGTTGAGGGATTTAATATAAAGGGGGTTAGAATATAAAAAAAGGCTAAGGTGCAAATTATTAGAGGGGTCTGATGTTGTTGTCATGCAACATCATCATTCATTCACGGTCAGTTAGCGCCCTCTGCAGGCCTTTTACAACTATGCAGGTGTTAATGAGGAGACTCTCAGCTGTGAGACAAAGGACCAGTGACACCTCTGCTCTTCCACCCACATTCCTCAGTCACACTGTGCACAGTGGTAGACTGTGCACAGTGGTAGACTGTGCTGTCAGCCTCACAGGCACAAGCAAACTTCCTGTAAACCCACAGATTCACCTCCAGCTTCTACAGTTCTGGGTCTAATGTGATGCGCTGTACCACCCACTGATTCTATATTTGGACAGCAGTCCAAACCATTACAAAAAATAATGAAACGTCTGTGTTTGAGAGAGGTACAGGTCAGTGTCTCTCACCTTCTTGAAGACCTTGCCGTTAGGCTGGAGCTCATCCTCCTCACTGAGCACCTCTCTGGTGCCCAGACAGTCTCTTTGTGGAAATCTCCCCGCAGCGTATTCAAACATTTTGTCCAGGGTGTCCACCCCGGGGTGCAGCCATGCCACCAGCTTGTCTTGATTGTTGACAGCCCTGTAAGGACCTGCTGGGTGACCGCTAACTGAGCGTGCCTTGATCCGACGAGCCCGTTCCAAGTTGCTGCCCGCTCCAGAGAGGAAGTACCAAGGTATGAAGGTGATGACAGAGTAGACCCAGACAACGGAGCGGAAGACCTGCAGCAGCAGGGGGTTCATATCCTCCTTCAACTTCATCTTGGAGGATGAAGTCAGAGCTGGGGATTAAATCAAACCAGAACGCGATGATACTCTACACTCCTGAAGTATAATTGACTTCCTGCTGAGGCTGAAGGTTGCAGGGAAAGATTCCTTTGTGTAGCCGGACCTGCAACACAGGAGGCACAACATGACATTTTAGAAGTACAGTCAGGGAAATAGACGCATCAGCATATTTGGTAATATCGAGTGGCAGCTCACGTGAGCTACTGGCTACTGGTAAACAAATCCTTCCCTGAAGAACACCTCTGCTTATTCTTAGGCTGGTTCTCAGTCAGCACTATTTATTTAACCAGATCTGGGGGCCCTGCTGCGGTAGCGATTCCAGCTTTACAGAGAGAGCATTATGTTATAGCACTGAAAAGATTTAAGAATTAAATGATTAAGAATAGTTGATAAACAGATAATTAAGTGCCTCTCATTTGCTGCCTTTTTTTCTGTTTTTATTCAATTGTAAGTTGTGTTGTTTGTCAGAAAAAATAAGCAGTTTGAATCCAGATCAGGAGTCTGTTATTGTTTTTATGCAACCTGTAGACAAAACTGAACACCGACTTTGATGCATCAAGCAGCGTTTCCATTAAAGCCACAGAAACACTGCCTCAATTATCTTTTCTCATTACTGCTCTCACCTTTGGATATAGTCTGACTGTGTGGTGAGAGCTCAGCTATTTCTAGTGTACCCTTAGGGTCAGAGTGTAATTTACAGTGTAGTCCTGCAGCCTGGGCAGGCTAGAACTAGCAGCACTGACTCATTCTGCAGCTCAGCAGGGAGAAGACCCGAGGTCACGTGGGAGGTTAGCAGGAAACTGGCCGGCCAATGTAACAGTACTGGGGAGAATCTAACATGGACCCGATGAGGTGGGCTGCTGCTGAATGTATGCGAACACAATGTGGGTAATCGGTGAGAGTAAAGGGTCCAGTACGCAACCAGTTCTTGTGCTCTGGTAAGGCTGTTACAGATATTGAAGTGCTCCAAACATTCTCAGCTGGATACTAAAATGACAACCACAGGACCTCTAAGGCCTCATTCGGACCAAATTAGGAGTTGCAGTGATTAGCGTGGGGTTGTACTGTGGTGTTGGAGCACACGACTGGTTTCATTGTTTGAGTTCCACGAACCCCACCTGGATAGCGCCTGATTTCCAGCTTGGGAGCAACAAGTCTGCGGTCGGAAAGAGAGGCTCTATCCATCCAAGATTTTGATTGAGAACCAAGCAACACAATAGAACTCTGAGCAATTTGGCAAACCTCTTTCACTCCGACTCCAAAAACATGTCAACAAATACTTAATGAATTATGAAAAAGCTTCCATTCTAAGAATTCAATCAGAAGGCTATATTTATAGTCATTTTATAAAATGAAACTGCTGCAGCCTAAACAAACTCTACCCACACTCAAAATAAATGGGATGACTGGCGTTTTTGCCGCACTGCCTGATTTAGTCTGAGTGACAGTGAATCTCAGCCCTAAAACAATCTCGTCAAAGTGAGTACATTGGTGAACACCTGCTCATATCTGTGATCAAACTGTTGCTCAAAAAAAAAGAAAGAAGCAAATTAGATTTTAGCCTGTAAATTTAGTGAAGGGTTTTGCGAGAATGGAAATTGTCACTCGGCTCCAAGCCAAAAGACAGCCGTCTTTCCCTTCATGTATTCATTCAAAGACATGCTGCACAAACTCAATAAACCTTACTAGGGCTGCAAATTATGATAATTTTTTTTATCATCAATTACCTGAACATTATTTGTAATGATTAATAGTGTTCAAAAATTGTTTTCCTTGAGCCCAAAGTGACTTCAGATTGCTTTTTTTTGGTCCAAAACCCAAAGAGGCTTCATCTACCATCATTATTTACATACAAAGCAGCAAATCCCTGTGATTAAGAAGCTGGAATCAGCAAATGTTTGACATTTATGTTTCAAAAAAATAACTAAAACTATCAAAATAGGTTGGCAGCTAATGAGTTGATCGTTGGAACGCTGCAGCTCTAAAGCTCACAGACGAACGTTGAACACGTTTCACCCGTTTTGCAGCAAACCTGCATACCTCGATCAACCGCCACCAGTCTACTGTGTTTGGGCTGAGCAAACAAACGGGCTGAGAACTCAGACAGCTCCAGTTTAACACCTGTCATGAAGGCACAATTACGGTGTAACTTTGCCTGAATAACGTAGGCACACCCACTCGTAGTTGCAATTCCATCAATGATGGGACGACAAAAGGCAATTGGCGTGAAACACACAAGCAGCCGCATGCAGTTTTTGGTATGCAAGTTTGGTCGACAGATTGAGCGCTCTCAGACCGGTTCAACCTGCACACCTACAGTGATATCTTACAACAATGAAAGTTTGCTCAGTTATCTGAATAACTCATGGCCAGGAATATAAACCCACAAACTGTACATCACACAGAAGTTACAACTCAGATTCAGACTATTTCAGTGAGTAGTACAGCTTTCAGCCTATCCTGCTATAGCCTGATACTGAATATATTTCATTCATACTTCCCGAACCTGAGTGGGCACAAGGGCAGCAGGGTCATGCTAAATTACAACCTTTCCCTCGGTGATCTGAATCTGATCTTTCACGCAACTTTCTCCATCTTATCATTTACACAGCTGAATCAGACAATGCGTCATCTTTTATACTAACCTCAGGCTGCATATTCTCCTTTAACTCATTAGCTGGACTGGATTCATATCTATCTCTGCTGCTCCAGATACGGTGTCTCGTCGACAATGTTTTGATTTGTGTGTCCTTCTTTCAAGATAATCACCATCAACGTCAGATAAGATCGTAACACAGTGTTTGTTATGATAGCCCGCACACAATCTTAAGATAGTTTTTTTATTGTATATTCAGATAAAATCGCGACATTTATCACCTCACTGTGTCCGTGTTTGAAGCTATCAAAAAAAAAAAAAAAAAAAGGGGGCTAGCGAAGCAGCATCAAGATTAGCAGCTAGCGGGCAGCTTAAAGACGCGCTAGCAGCTAGCAACGCTAACAGCTAGCAATGTAGCTCGTCGGCTAACCGCTGCAGCTGCTGTTGGCCCTCTGCTGATATAGTGGCGTGAAATTCAGTGCATGCGTTCATCGAAACGCACGTAGTCATTCAAACACGGCACACGCCTTGTATTTTACACACAGGTAGAGGCTATTTAAGGCCATGTGCGACACGGTTAAGCAAGCCGGTAGCTAACAGTCAGCCCCTCTCATCAAACATCTGCAAAGCGATTCACACAGCAATACATTCTCACCTCTTTTTCTCACCCGCTACGCCTGAGCCTCTGCGGGAGTGAAGTCTACAGTATTTATCCTTCTGCCCACAGCTCCGACATCATATCAACATTGTCTGTCAACACGGCGCGTTTGGGTATGGATTCAAACCGCTAGCACATCACAAAACAAATCTAAAAATGACTGACGTTGTAATTGTAAATCTGAGCATTGCCGGGACAGTTCTGCCAGCCCGGAAGCTGTAGACTGACGTCACGACACTTCTCCGTCAGCGATTGGAGGACTGGAGGTGGCGCGTGCTTGGGGCAGCGGGGACGTCAGTGAGGTTACTGGCGGTCACAACTGCCGCGTCCGTCAGTTTGCTGTCAGCCGTTGACGCGACGAGGTGGGTTGGAGACAGACAGGGAAGTGAAACTGAAACCCTCAATTGAACACAATTACTACGTGGTTTTACTTAATGTGTATCACAGTTCGTCTGTCTGTCTGTCTGTCTGTCTGTGTGTGTGTGTGTGTGTGTGTGTGGGAGAGCCGACTGCGTATCCTGTTTGAAACATGGTGACGAAGTGTTACTAGAGGAAACCACCAACAACACAGGGAGGGTAACTTTACTGTCTGTAAGTTAGCATTAGCCTACATGCTATCAGGCGCTGAAGAAAGGGGAGAGCAGTGATGGGTTTCTTTCTAAAATAAAAAGCTAAGGACAGAAAGTGTTGCTTATCCTTTAGAAATATTACCCCCTTTTGTTTTAAGACCAGATGGGTTAATTCACTTATTTCAACATGCTTATTTTTAATTTATTAAAAGGTAGACCTGTTATCGGGATGGTATTCAGCCTTTTTCCCATTATCGGTGTCTGATTTTTC
>OMLP01019060.1:0-26924 GCA_900302685.1 Spondyliosoma cantharus
GGTCGTCATGCTTGGCGTCCCTTCGCATTACCTCACATCTCTGTTAATGAGACATGAGAACCTGTGCTCATCTAGCAGCCATGACTGTAGAGACATGGGAGGTCATCCAGGTGCCACTGAGGTACAATTAGCTCATGAAGAATAACAGGAGTCACTCTTTATTAGCAGAGTGCCCTTCTGAGTGGCAGATATATGTAATGTCAACAAGCACTTGGAGCTAAACTACTAAATTTTACATTCAGACGGATGGACTAAGATTGATACAGATAATGACGCTGAAGCACTCAAAGGCATCTTTCCATTACGAAATGAGGTTGAGCTACTCCATGGATCTTGCCACAAGGTTGTTTTCTCAGCAGCTGCTGGTGAAGATTGAACTCTAAACCTGCAGCTTTGAAGCCAGCACGGAGTCCTCAAATTGTTCGGAAACAAGTGTGAATTTGCAATAGCTGCGACCAGGTTGCAGGGATCCACAAGTTCATGACTTGACTTGGAAGATTTCAGCCTCATTGATAAAAAGTTGCAGTCGCTACAGGCTGGATCCATTTTTTATTTGTACAATGAACAGATGAAAAAGGGAATTGTGCACAGTTCAATGACACCACCAAGAGAAGTGTATGATGAAAACGTTATGAATGAGTTATGAAAGGGTACGTGGCATAATCATAATCATCAACAATTTAATGAAGACTGTACAAACTCCATCCCTTGATGAAGACCATGTAAAAAATCAAACGCTCCACAACACAGGTACCTTCATATACAAAAGTCGACGTTTGTGTTTGTTTAGGCAGTCAAAAAGCAACTTGTATGCCTGAAATCACTCCCTACTCACATACATTTCCTGCCTGTCTGTGTTTACAATATATGTGGTGTCCAAAGATCCCACAATTGAAGCAACAATTTAGTGTCCATGGCATGATAACTCATTTCTAAATGATGTGTGAACTACAGCAGCATAAGTCTAAAGTCAATTTACTGCTCACTGACAGTAAACTACTGAGTGTCTCTCATGTAGGAAGCAGTGAACGAGTGAACGAGTGATTATGGACACGGACAGTTTTCTTCTAAAGAGGAACGCAGAAGCAGAAAATCTATCTCTCACACACACACACACACACACCCGAAGACACACATGTTGCTAACAGCACCTTTCATCCAGCGAGTCATATTTGATTTAATACCGAAGTCAAACTCATTAGCATTCACACGGCCAAAGCAAAACCACAACTTTTTTATTTATTAAACAAGGTCGGGCGTTCAATTAAATGCAGCCCATTTTAATGCACGCATTGTAATTCTATTAAGGAAGTTTAGTAATTAATTAATTAATCCAGTCATTATTTCCAGTCACATCATCCTGTGACTGGAATTCCTTTCATAGAGCCCAAAGTGTCATAATTTGCCTTGTTTTTGACTCACAAGCTACATTCAAACCAGTTCAACACCTAATCATCACCTGTGTTCCTGTGGGCTAGGCGTGCAATTTCACAGGTTTGAAACGAGGAAATTAAACTTTTATTTCAATGGAGCTCTCGTGTCTCAAGTATCGGGTTATTAATGTCTGCAGCTTAGTCAAAAGAGGGAGACTGAGGACGATGAAAAATTGTGACTAACTACGGATCAAAGCCAATCTTCTGCTAAACGTTTGACGAGAATAAAGTGCAAGGTTTACTGCAGACAAAAAGAAGCCATTCAACATCAGGTGTGCACATGCAAAGTACAATCTGTTGAGTGGGAGTTTAATATGTTTATCAGACACTCAATTACTCGAAATGTCAAAATGATCTATTGCTTTAGCCGTCGACAAAGTATGACCAACAGAAGTTCTTCAGAAAGTTTCCAAGAAAGCGAACTCTTGAATTAAAAACGATTGATTATGCTAATAGAGCGCGGCCGGTGTCGAGGGTACAGTGGGTGCACGAGGGGGAACAGAGGGCACGCAGCTGAATACATTTTGTAATTTAAAATCAGGGCAGCAGATGTGGGTTTAATGATATGCGGTGTATTCCTGACAGCCTGTCACTACTGGCAAACATTATTCGCGCTGAAGATCTATTAACTCGTTTCTCTCTCATCTCTCATCTCCCATCAAAGTCTGCCCCGCTTCTCCTTTCTCACTCTCTCCTCCTGCTAGCGATCCATTAACATAGTTATTTCTTTTCCTGTTCCTCTCCTTTCGGCTGACAAACAGACAGAGTGGGGCTAAAGCTTGAAGTTGAATGAATGTTATGGGCAGATTTTTAATCAACATAGCGACATTTGGAGGTCCAGAGGCAGCCGGGCCAGGAAACAACTGCAGTTTTTTTTTTTTTTTTAAATGATGTATCACCCTCTCAGCAGCTGTTTTCCTGCTCAGTGCGGTGCTTAAGAGTTACACCTCTCAAAACTGATGCACTGCTGACCAACACACAACAGGGAAACAATGTGATGAATCAGCTAAGGTGCAAAGTAAACGCTCTTATCTTTAGATCCTATTTTTATGTTAATTTGTTGGGTGTTCATACAGACCCAGTCAGCTCTCTGGTCGCTCATGTACATACTACTAAAAACAACACAAAGACGATGTATGTGCTCCACGATTATGGTGATTCCTTATAAAAGCAGAACATTTCCCTGTTTCCTGAAGCACTGGCAGCATCTCTGAAGATGTAAAAGCATGACAACATTCATCAGCGAATTGACAAGGCTGGGACAGCAGAAGTGAGGAGACACATTACGACTGTGTTGCCTCTCTGTCCAGTGCCTCCACCCTGGAGTCACGTCACAGTTCGCATCCATGTCTGTCCAAACTCGTAAAATATATGGGGTGAAGACAGAATATATGATTCCAGTGAGTAATTTCCAGTGAGAAACAAGCCATATTATGACATATGTCTTTTGGACTGTTATCAAACGGTTGTGGTTAGGCCAGAGTTACCCTGACTCCGAAATTTCTCGCCCTTTATACTGCTGCACTAGAGTGACTCTAGAGGGGTACCTACCGTATGAAACTCTGTACCGTATTGACCAGGCTGCTGTATTCGACGCGTTGGGTGTGAGAATAGGGTGCACACACAAACAGAGGCATGTACATAATACATAATGCCTCTGGACACGAGGAATAAAAAAGGAGATATTCTGAGGGATGGAATTTGTAATCCAACAATTTAACGAGCATCGGAATAACAAAAACAAACAAGCATCTTCAAATTCAACATTTCTGAAGGCATTACACAGTACACCTTACAGAGCGGTGTCATCCACCTCCATGCATGGGGTCGTTATCATTGAGCAAGTGGTGAGGGGCTATTAAAATCGGGCCGTGTTTAACACCACACAGGGTGTTGTTAGGATGGCTTCTTCACTGCGCATGGGCTTTTTCAGCATGACAGGAGTATGTTTTCATTTGTAGAGCCACACGATACAATTAAAAGAGGAGAAGAGAGGCGGCCATGCTGGAGTATTGCTGAACCCAGTGCTAGCATAGCCGAGGAGAGTATCCTGGAGAGAACAAGCGAACACTATACGAGAGAGTCTCTGATCAGCACTTTGATCCGCCTGCCGCACTGGAAACCAACAACACAGGCGTTCATCGTTCACCGTCACACCAGTAAATGATACAGCCCCGGAGCGGAGACAAGTGGGAGCACACCTGTCTGAAAGAAGTGTGCGTGCATGCGTGCGTGCGTGCGTGTGTGTGTGTGTGTTGAGTGTGAGTCTGTTTGTGTGTTTTTTATTGATCGCTGTTGATGTGCATTTTCTAGAGTACAGTAACTAAGCTCACATGGTAATTGTGAATTGATCGAAGGCTTTTGCGAGAGCTTAAGGCGCTTTTAATTGAAAGTGGGCAATTTCTAGTGTGAATATGTTGATTTCCTGATTCTGTGTAGATCTGTATGTGTGTGTCAAAGCAGTGTGTACTACTCACGTTGTGGGGACATAAATCAGTCTATACATTGTGGGGACCCGCCTTTGCTTATGGGGACAAAGCGCAAGACTATAATGTAAATCATGACATTTTCATGTGAAGACTTGATTTAAGGTTTGGGTTAGGCCTGGGCAAGTAGTGGTTATGGTTATAGTTAAGTTAAGTTAAGTAAGTCTCCAGGAAATGTGTTTAAATCTATATAATGTCTTTGTGCGTGCTTGTGTGTAGTCAGCTAAAGACTGTACATTCTCTCCTGTTGTTCTTTGGCCTCACACTGCGTTGTGTGTGGCTGCGTACGTATGCTACGCGTGTGTGTGCATGCATTGCCATCTCTGTAAACTCTGTGCGCATTAAAGCTGGAGGAATTCTTATCTGCTCCGAGGTGAAACAAGCAATGAGAACGGGAGCACATTTTGTCTCAATCGAAGCGCAAGATTTGCATTTGGACCCCGACTGGGTGAAGCGGAGCTCCACACTTCATCCGACTTGAAAGCCAGCTCCAACGGAGAGCGGAGGGAACCACTATAGGCAATCTCAACCGTCTTTCTCCTCTGCAATGCAGTGGCAGACTGGCACGGTGCTCATAAATTCCAAGGTGTTCGGCTGTTGGGATTGTGGGCAAGGTGTTGATTAAGGAGCAGGTGTAGGGAGGCTGGTGAGCTACGATGAAATCGTATTGCCTGTCGCTCGAGGGGGAGGCCATTCCTCTCCTCTACAAGGAAATACTGGTATACATTTGTCACTTTAAAATATCGTAAAGCGACAAATGAATAAGAATTAGAATAACCCCCAAAAGGGTACCCATTCAAATCTTTTTCAGCTTGCACAGTACAAGCAGCACTCTCATCCGTGAGACGTGTAAGTGTAAGTATATCTCTGACAACAGAACAGAGTTTTGAGGAGAGATTCAGCCAACAAGGTAATATTCCCTGACCAGTGGCGTCTGTAAAATTGAGGGCTGTGTGACATGAAACGATGGAGTAGCATAAACTCCACAGCCTGTCGTCTTCCTCTTCACTCTCCTGGTTTTCAGGACTGTTATCACCTGCAGGTTACTCGCTCCAAACAGAGTGTGGTTCCAGAGTTTCACATTCTTTATGACACCAACAGTCATTTGAATTCATGTATCAGCATCTTGTTTTTTGTCCCCATGAGCTGAGGAACACTTGACAGAGAAACCTGTCCGAGAGGGTGCGTCGCGACAACTTCAAGTGTAGAACATCCACAAATGTATTCATCAGCATAAACACAAAGTTATGTTTTCAAAGGCTTCATTAACTGCACGAAAGCTCGAAGGCAATAGGTAGTGAAGAGACACTGTTTCCCTTCAGCAGCCGGTAAATTAATTACAGCACGCCTATGGTCTTTACACTTTAATGTTTTTCACTGTGAGCAAAGGGAGAGAAAGTAAGAAAATGTCCTCAGACTGCAATTTGAATTTCCACCAAGTACAAGAGAAGGAATGATAAGGAAATGGAGACAGAATAACATTAAGTATTAAAGAGAAGGTGAATAAAGGTACACTTGCACAGGGTTAAGCTAATAAACGAGACGATACTACGCACGGTGCAATGATAAGAACTGTTGCTGTCAGGAGTAAATATCAGTTCTGCATATAACACTAAATATTACTGAGCATGGCTCGAATCCAGGCTCCCCTGGGCGGGACTGAGCTACATGTCGAAGTGTCCTTGAATTGAATTGAATTGCTCCTGATGTGCAGTTGGCACCATGCGTGGCAGCCTCTGCCATCAGTAAGGGTCCTACAATGAGCTGGCAACTCACCCATCGAGTAACTGGGATAGTAATCCCCCTGAAAAAGGGGGCAACATCACCGCAACCCCGTGAGGGAAAAGCGAAAAAGAAAACGTAACGGAACCTAGAGTCTACGTTCTACCGGCTCTGTGATGTACCATCGTAGTCCAAAACGTTAACACATATTGATATACATACTGACGTAACTGATGGCACTAATAAGCACTAACAATGTAACGTTAGCTACCTGGCTAGTTAGCTACCTAGACATCAGCAAACTACTAGCGACTGTTTTACGGTTGTTGTAAAGAAAAGAACTATGATAAATAGTTCTCATGGCACTCGGTCTGACGTGTGCCTCTAAAATACCTCAGTTCGGAGACCAGACAGTAACCTGAGCAGTGAATGAGCAAAATTTAGGGCTAGAGAGACAGGGGGTGTACTGGGATTGGGCTCAAAAGTCAGGGTCTCACCAAAGTCATTACATTTCATCCCTAGGGGGCGGATGAACCTTTCTACCAAATTTCATGGCAATCCATCAAATACTTGTTGAGATATTTCGGAATTCAGAGCCTTGCTGCTGGCATGGCTTAAAGTCATTCATACCACCTGCTACTGGTTCCCCGAAACCCCTCGGTTTTAACCAGCGAGCTCAAACTTTTTTGTATTTTGCAGAGGAATGTGGCTAATTTATACAGCATACATTATTAATCGTGTTCATTTTTCTGCGGTGGCCTTGGTGTGCTTTGTTCATCCACTGCATGAATAAAGAGGCAACACAGACTTGATCTCTTTTGTCTCTTTTCTCTCCGCTCTTCGCTTCTCCCTCTCCTTCATTTTCAGTAAATATATGTATATATATATATTGAACAACAGGCGGAATGGATTTTTAATGCCCAAAATGTCCTCTCTTTCTTTTAGGTTGTGTGCGAGGAGCTCAAGGTGACCACAACAGGGATGGTGTGATGCTGCTGCTGCTGGTGTTTCACATACGGATACACTCAGCTCTCATATAATGTCACAGAAATGTCAGAACATTCCCCTTCGTGTGCGTGACAGCCTGACACCAATGCTGGTGCTACTGCGTGTGTGTGTGTGACATGATTATAGGCAACATGTTCTAAGCTGTTGTGCTTTGTATGTCTGGGAGCAGTGTGTGCATATGTCTGTGCTTTTCTGTGGAGCTCCTCCAACAGAACCTCCGAATGGATAACGTCCACGGGGACTCATTCTTGCAGCATCACCAAGCACACATAAAGACCTGCTCCATCTCTCCACATACATCACATCAAGCCTGCAGGCTTTCCAGCCCGATGAGCTGAGAGGCATGTGAGTAAACACTATGAGGAAAGAAGACACATATGCAGGCACGTAAGAATGAGTGGATAAACACAGATGCACACATATAATAGACACATGGGGACACAACCGTCCTGTGAGCGACGGTGCTGTTCCTATAGGGAATGCTAAGGCACAGATGCACACGGAGGAAGTGCTTCAGATCTATAAGGTCCCGGCTGAGACTCGAATTGACAAAACGACTACATGATTACTAATTCTTCCAATCAATTTGGTTGACTTAATTATCATAACACAAAGCTAATGCAGTCATCCATGTCATTCACAACACTGTGTCACACTAATGAATCGATCTGAGACAATCCTCTTGCACAGGTTTTTCACAACACTTGCAGCCATGATCGACTGCATTACTATAATCTGGTTTTAATTTAAAAAGTCGGCACCCACTCTCCCATTCGGCTCCTGCATTAAGTGCATGTACACAGTCATAACGTTATTTTAAAAAATGCATATACTGGGAATGTTAATATTGACATGGCCAAATGCATATTTGATGTCGCGTTTACCCGCAGCTTCATAGCAACGTCAGAGCAATTATTAAAAGGCTATATGCAAGAGGAGAATCAGTTACACACAGCTTTCAGGCAGATTATCAGACTACCACTGCTGTGAGATAATGTCACGCTCGCTGTTAACTCTTTCCTGCCTTTATTCAAGCTCCCACTTAAAGGGAGATTCCAGTGTTCCAGCGTTGTTTGGGGTTTTGGTGTGTAAATGACTCGTACTAATCCGTCCAGTAGATCGCAATGTTATGTTTGCTTGGCTTCAATTTTTTTCTATTTTTCTCTTGTAACGATGCTCTGGTTAGGTTTGAGCACTTAAAACACTTGGTTATGTTTGGGAAAACGCCATGGTGTAGCTGAAAATACCTCTTTTGGTCGCCGCAAACACAGCTGTAAAGGTCCCCAGGTCTCCTTCACAATGTCCAGTGCAAATACCGCAATGCAGACTCGAACTGCGATCACAGTCACATCATATCTGGATGTATCTGTGGTTTGCAGAAACTTTAACTGCTAATATTATTTCCTGGCGATTGGGCTGCCTCAGCTGTCAGCAGTGACATGGTCGTAAGAGCTGCAGCGTAATCCAACTATGACCATCAAGGTTATGTCCAATGAAAGTGTTTGTTTTTGCCACTGACAGGCTGAGGCTGCACTTATTAGTGTCTGAAAACTTTATGGAAATGATTCCTACGGAGATTGATCTTTTTGTTAAATAATAAGATCCTTCTTGTAGCCAGAAACACAAGCCTCGTTCAAGGTGAAGTCTCGCTCTGAAATCCTGCAAAAGGTGAGTTTGTGAAGCAAAAAGACGGTAGGAGTTAAGAGAGAGGAGTCTGGAGTTTGGAACTGCCAACAAGAATTAATCACGGGCCGGCTATTTAACCGATTTCGACAATCGGCAACAACCATAACAGCCTACCTCATGAGATTTCAGAGTGAGACTTCTTCTTGAACAAGACTTGTGTTTCTGGTTACAAAAAAGGATCTTACTCTTGAACAAAAAGGCCTTTCTCTGTAGGAATCATTTCTGTAATGTTGTCAGACACCTCAGCCTGTCAGTGGTTTTCACTTTCACTTTCAGTGGATGTAACTTTGACAGTCGCAGTTGCTCCAAAAGTTTACCTAGATAACAGAATTCCTCTTTATCCTCAAACTTGTCCCTTTCCTTTTGCCTGACTGAGATGCTTTTCAAACCCGTGCTACCATCACTCCAAGCCTGTAAGTGTGTAAAATTGTGCCTTATACACTCCAGCTTGGTGGCTGAGTTACCCGCTGAGCTCTATACATTGGCACTCCTCATCCTCTTTATCCCTTCCCCTTCCCCTCCCCATTCCATCTCCTCTCCTCTCCTCTCTGTGAACCCCAAGCTGAAGCGAAGCCTCAGGGCGACTTCTCTCTGAACCAACTTTGGCTGCCGACGATTATCCAACAGGCCAATAATGGGCCCTCACTTTGGGAAACAATCCAAGTCAAATGTGTGCTCCGCTGATAACGTTTCCAATCAGAACACCCTGCCTGTGCGGGAGCTATGTGAGAAAATGAGGGTGAGATAAAGAGGGGCAGAAAATAATGTGCCGAGACAGTTTACAGCAAACTCAGCAAGGTGCGGAGATAATTTAGAAGTGAGGGAATTCATTCACTCATTTTGCATTCTGGGATTTTTGTTTTGACCCTGCAATTACTCTTTACTGACAGACTGAACTCAAAGAGAGGAACACCTATTTAATTTCCTTTCTCTGCAATGGGCATAATCGTTTTTTGGAAAATTGAAAACGGAGCAGTGCACAAGATTACCATGTGTCAAAAGAGGAAATGAACAAAAAAAGACTGCAGAGCTGCTTTTTGACAAAGTTCGAGAAGCATGAAATATATTGTATGCCTGTATTTATTCAGTGTGCAGGTATATTTTCAAATCAGAATTTCCTTTCACATGCTCACCTCCTTTAATCCCTCCGCCACTCACTTCATCAAGCACTCACTATTGGAGCTCCATCACACCACTTCTCCATCCTTTCATCCCTTCATCTCAGATTAGCAGCTGTCTCCCTCACAAGCCACAGTAACAGGCGCAGATTGTTCTTTCGCCTGCTAAATAATCTCTATTCACACAGGAAAATCCAACCCAGAGTGCCAAGAAAGCTGCTTCAGTGTCAACCACGGCAAGAGACACCAAGCTATGAAGGGAAAAGAGAGATGAACAGAGAACGGGAGGGAGAACAGCGGCGGCTACTGAGCACACATCTAACACCAGCGCCTCCGTTGGGGGGGATGAACTGTTTGTAGTGAACGGGAGAGTCAATCTGTTGTTAGGCAGCCACGAGGGAACACTGGCAGTCTACAATATGCTGCAAATATGCTACAGCACGTTTCATATGAATGTTTGATATGGAGGGAGGCAGCAGTAACACATAAAACAGAAAACTTTACACGTAGCATCTTGATTTTAAAGTAGACCTATTTTTTCTTTTTTCATTCTTTACTTCAGTGTTTCATATATGTTCTTTTGCATGTAAGAGATCTTTAAAGGTAAAAAGTCCACACCAACAGAAGCTCCTCTCTCCCAAAGAAAACACTGCTCCCGAAAGGCCTTGTCGGTTGTCCCGCCTTTAATTCTGTGACTTTGTGACATCACACCACGTCACCGAGTCACACTAGCGGCTAATTTGGTACGTAAGATAAGATTAAGTGCAGCTGCTCTGTTGCCATTAGCGGTGCTGGCTCATGCTTGTGTGAGCCGACCAATAAAAGAAGACCTGGTATTCTTAAAGAGACAGGAACTAAAACAGCGTGTTTAAAACAGAGGGGAATACAGCACCATAGCACTGGAGAGTAGGAGAAAACTCTAAGCATGTAAACATACCCTATTAGTAACCCAAAATCAAATTATGAACCTGAAAATTAGCATACTATGTGTTCATTAACATTATCAGCTATGCTTGTTTGAAAATTAAACCCTATGTTTCTTAAAATCCCTCCAAAATCTCAATCTCCTTCAGCCGCTTGTGACCCTTTTTCTCAGTATTCAGTGCTAACATTAGCTCCAACTGCACTACAGAATATGCTGTGCGGTGCATATTAGCCGTGGCGTTCGGATGCCTGGTGTGAGAGGATGTGCTGCTGTATATTAAGAGGAGGCCTGGGATAGCCGCAAGGGAACAAGTGGCTATTTCTGTGGCAACAAAGACGCAGAGCTACAGAAGAGCATCGTTCACTGAATTCCCCCGAGATGAGAGGGGAGAGAAAATAAAGAAGGAACGAAGAAGGAGAAGACAGACAGTGGGAGATAATTAGGGCCAAACCAAGCAGGAGAGCGGAGGGAGTTATTTTTGGGAGATGCCAATTCAATTACAGTGGGATGGGGGGTGTTGGCCATGGCTCTGACAGAATGGGGGCCCCGGGCTCTGGTACTGACCAAGACTCTATCTCCCTATTAGACTCTGAGGGAGTCTGACTGGCAGCCTCAGCACACCTGCTGCACCTCGGAGTGTGTCTGAGTGGGTGTGTGTGGGGGTTGATGAGGCAAAGCACAGTCTATGTGGATCCATGACAGATTTGACACTTGTCACATTACACCACACACCTACACTGATGCACACACGCATGCACACACCAAAATCAATCCGTTACACACTCTGGCAACAGCAGAAGGAGGGCACGTCGACTACACACACACACACACACACACACACACACACACACACACACACAAACTCACACACACACAGATGGATACATACACATAAATACACACGCTGCAGTGTGACTGATGGCTGCGTGACACCCACCACCATGCTTCATTTTCAGGTCCAGTGCGAGCAGCGTTTGTCAGAGGTGATTTGGGGAGAGAGAAGGCAGAATATGGTATTGAATGTGGAAAAAAAAGAGCTATTGATTGCAGACCGAGAACTGGAGGGTATTTGCAACTGCGCAGCACTTTTTATTCGAGCACCAAGAACGACCGCTAATGACAAAAAGCAGGGAGGCGGCACATTTTATCCGCGCTAAGAGCATTTCACACGAGTGCCTCAATTTAACAGCAAAACCAGCAGAGATCCACTTGCAAATGATTGACTTATAATGAAGGCACAATACAAGAAATGAGTGAGGAGGATTTTAAGGTTTGGCTTATAAAAGACCAAAAAAAGGAACGGACAAAACGATAACAACCGTTGCCCTTTTTGCTGACGGATCGGTGTTGATAGCACACCACCAGGCCTCATGCACCTCCCACAGCAGACAGACATACATATTGGCTTTATGATAATACAGTGCAGGTGGCAAATCAATAAAGTCAACAAGAAGGCACGGAGCATGTCAGGCAATATGAACTTGCCGCAAGCCATTCACGCCATACCATATGCAGAGAGAAAAAAAGCAATAATAAAATGTCTTAATCGCCCCCACCTATAGAAAATCCAACTAGAACATTGCCTGGATCTGTTTTCAGTGGCTGCACTAGGAGCAAACGCTGCACACATACAGTCAGAGAAGCTTTTTAAGAACTATAATACACATCCAAACAGGAGATGACGGTCTTTGTTATAATGGTTACTGCCCAGACTAGCTAGACTAACTAACTAGATTAACTAGAATGGCACCCAGTCAGCCCGTTCTCACAGCCAGCATATTAAATACAGCAGCCTGGCCCAAAACACTTCAAGACCAAGTCAGCGGTTGACTGGACACTGCAACATTACCCCCTTCTTCTTTTCAAAACTGCTCAAGCTCTGTCAGGTTGCACGGGGATCAGGCGCGAACAACCCTTCTGTCTGGGCTTTGACCTGGCCACTACAGAAGATTCACCGTGTTGTCTTTAAATGATTTCTGTGTAGATTTCGCCGTATGCTTCGGGTCATTATTCTTGCTGGAAAAATCAATCTTCGTTCAAGTTGCAGTTACCTTGGAGACTGAATCTGGTTGTGCTTAAGGATTGTGGCCGATCCTCTGTTGAATCAGGTCAGTCACTTTCAAAGGGGTGAATACTTATGCAGTCACTTATTTTGCATTATATATTTTTAGCTAATTTAATCCGTTGTGTTTTTTGCGTAATCCTGCTGACGAACCAACCAACCAACAAAGTAGAATGGCACCCAGTAGACTGCCAAGACCCAACAGACCCAACAGAACCCTATAGCTGCATCCAATTATATTCACTCATAGATACCAGCCAACGAAATACACCTGATTGTTCTTTTTGGGATTCATGGGTTGTTCCCTGAGAAATTGGGGTCTATTCTCCACCTTCCATAAGAGTTTTGTTGAATTCCGTTTAGTAGTTTTTGTGTAATCCTGCTCACAAACCAACCAACAAATGGACACGGGTGAAAAAATACTTCCCCATCGCTGGTAATAAAGTTATCTTTCGAAAAGTCCCACTTTCTCATCACATAGTCACACTGCATTCTATTGAAATGGCTTTAACTTCGTCACAGAGCTTTCTTACAGCGCTGTGATCTGTAGTAAACTCTATTAGGTTTTTTCTAAGGATGCCTGAACATCAAAGAACTGCTCATAAATACATTTACCTCAGTCTCAACACACAAACAAGCACACAAACCTAATACTCTATTTATGATATATGGACAGCTTTCACCACAGGGGGTCCAGACCACACTGCCGTCTTGTCCTTTTAGACCACTCACATTCATTTCCAGAGTGGTTACTAATTCCTGAGGCACTCTCGCTGATAAAAGTGTTTGGGGTTTTATTTTTTTTTTCATCTAAGACGGAAGTGTGCAAGTGTGTTATCTCGCAGGTACACAAAAAATTATACGGAGGCACTCGTGTTCAACCACACCAAACATATGCTCACGTGCACTCAAAATGCTCTGCAGTGAACAATCACACAAGTCAGGCTTCTGGGATTCAGAGTGAGTGACTGCAAAGGGAAAAGGCATTATAGAGAGAAAATCACATCACTGTGTCCTTGCTTCGGTCACCTTCGGTTTTCATGTAGCATTCGAGTTAGTGGGGAAAGAAAAAACTGAGAGGGGGGAAAGAGATTTATCACAAGCAGACAGGTGTAGCTGAGGCAGAGGGTGAATGACCGGGACTACCTGGGAGATTACTGCCACATGAAAGCGGACTTGAAAGTGTTTTGCTCCAGCAATTACTGCATTTTAACTCACTGCTTACCCCTCAGAGTCTAGCCACACCAGCAGGAGCTGCAGCGAAGAGCACGAGCGCAGACACACACGCATCCGTGCGTCCCAGCATGCACGTCACACCGCTCGGACACTCTCAGCACACGCTCTGCAGCCCTACAAGCCACATAGAATAACAATGATTCCCCATTCTGCTAGAGGCAGAAATGGCTTATCCATTACAGGATGCTCGGAGGAGTCAGAAAGCTGTTTCTCATGGCGTTCGGCTGCGAAGGCAAACCGCCTGATTGCATAAAGGCATAAACGGCTGTCACATCACAGAGTGAGTCATCAGTGATGAGCAGTCAGGGTAGGACGAGTAGGCAGTGATAATAAGGAGGGTTGGGCAAGTTACTTCCAAAATGTAATGTATTTCATTTTACCAGTAAAGTAATAACTCATGTCATAGGCAGCAACATGAAGGAAACAAATAAACCCAACAACACCGGGTAGGAGGAAAAAATATGTCCCCTGTCAAATGAAGTTAAGTTTTTGTTTGGCGAACAAAGTACATTATTCATCACTTATTTATAATTTTATGAAAAACCCTTTTCTATTCTTACTGATCAAAGGACCCTTACAGAGTAAAGGGATATAAATTATCAAGGAAAGGACACAAGTAAGGACTATGTGACCGCTTTTTTGTCTCTTTTGCTTACAAGGGTGGCGAATCTGAACAAGTTATTCTTGCGCTCTTATGTTATGTCTTTTACATACTGACGAAGGTTAAATCATACATATAAACAAACGTATATGCAAACCAGATATTTGGCATTAGGGTTTTGAGTCTGTTCTGATTTTCAGCCTCTGGATCATGGATGTCCCTGGCGAGTCATCCCTTCAATAACTCATTTTAATGAAGTAACAATCCCCAGAGACAGCGATGACAAGGACTGACACAGCCCTGACACTCCATCCATTCCCCTTCACTGGTAACCTGACATTGACTCATAGGTCGCACTGTAGCTTCTGGCCTTACAGAGTAGAAAGACAGCTCCTAGTACTTACTGTAGGTGTCCCCAAGTTTTTAAAATGCTATTAAATGTCCTTATATATGCTGGAAAAAAAACGTAAATGTAATAAACTGCCTTATAATATATTTTTATTTTGATTGCTGTAATGAAATTACATTCATTATTACACTGTAAGTTAAAATCAAGCTATAATTTTTATGATTCCTGGTTAAAGCAGTAATGGGCTGTTATTACCGGTTCTTATAATTAATTATATTATTATGTTTTATTACATTTTGGATCTTTTAAAGTGAAATATTCAAGACATTTTGACAGTTATTATATTAACCAGCAGTAAGCAGCACAACCACACAGTCCCACCTCTCCCCAGCATGACAACCATTTAATTTCTCTGCACATTCACGCTTTCCATTCACACTGATATGGCACATCTCTTGAACACTCAGTTAAGATCCAACACTGGCAGATCAGAGACTTGGCAGGCAGTCAGCTCTAGTCTGCATGCAAGGGCACGCTGTGTGTTTACTTCACCATCAGCGAGTGTCAACCTTCACAACCCCGATTCTCAGCTGAACAGACAGCCTCGATGGCAGCCATTTATCTCCCCATCTGATTGCCGTCAGCTGTCTCCCACTGCCAAGGAATGGGGCTGCCATCGGAAAAAAGGGCAGAATACCACCAACTGATGAACTGTAATGTAAACAAGCTTCTCTAAAGGCGGGGGCAGTTTTGTGCCTGAACGTGTTCAGCGAACAATCGTTCATGAACTCGTTCATATTTTGAGCGAACGTGAACTGAACGTAAGTATTTCTGCCTGATGAACTGTGAATACATTCATTGGGCGGGGGGCAAGTTTGTGAAGGGCAAAAACTACTTTGGAGGTGAAAGCTCTCATTAGGACAGACGATAGAACGGCAAAACGAAGACAATGTGTTCATTCCTGAGAGGAAATATTTTAAAATGCAAACTAATGTTTTGATATTGTATCTGTGAAATGTCAATTGTGGTGCAACACCAACTGAGAATTCAGGGTAGGTCTGTGTAATTTTCTTATTATCAACAAATCTCTGCAAGATATCAGCAATGAGATAGTCCACAGCCTGTCACACATATACTTTTATTCTTAAAACACACAAACAAACAAACAATTTCCTAAATTAGTTGGGCACTTAGTTCTTTAGCTAATATTGGATGATAGGAGTAAATTGTGTATCTGTTGGGGGGATGGATTTTAGCTGCAGATTAATGAGTATTTAGACCAGCAGGAAGAATATGTCGAATTAACCAGAGAGATTAGACAGACTAAACAGCGCCTATGTCGACGCAAATGAGGGAACATGACAAACTGTGCAACAGTGTGGCTCATTGGTTGAGTTCTGACAACAACAAAGCCAAGTCACTTTATCGAATAATTTTTCAACACAAAACTCTGCAGCCTTTTGCAGCTTATAACGTCAAAATTATGAGGTAATAACTTGCTTGTGTAAAACAAAACTTTGCCTTGGTTAGTTAGAATTCCAGTCAATCTGCTTCAAAACGTTGCGTTAAACAACAATCGATTGAAAAGCTATGCAAGACATGCCAGATGGTTTGTTTAACAGAGCAATCTGGCAAGGAGCCACAAAAAGGTTCGGAAAAAGGCAGGCACTTTGAAAAAAATACTTGGCAAGTGTTGGAACAAACCTTCTGTCCACCATCGTCCATCATCGGCTTACTTCAAAAAAACGCTGATCGGTTGAACCACTGTGTGTTCGGCCGCATATAGCTTGAAGCCTGGCAAGATTTGCGAGATCACATGATCACGTGAATCGCAGATCCATCTGCTTGCACGGTGAATAAAAAAATGTAGCCGTGTGAAAACATAAAAAAACGCAGCAGACAAAACTAAATGTCAAGCAAAATGTTGGCGACTTCAAGCGCCGTTTATCGATCCTTGCCTCTAATAATTCAGCTGCGTCTGAAGATGACCTTTCAAAAGTGACGATAGAGCCCTTTTCCATTCATTATAACCCGGGGAAAGCTTAGGAGGACAACACAGCTTGTGAACAGACAGTAACTAACAGTATGCCTATTAATCTACTAGTTGCATTCAATGTGTGTAATTTCGTTAAAATCTGCTGTGTGCAGCTTAATTATTCCCCCAGAGAAATAAAGAGCGGTTCCACATTCATGGAAAAGTTCTGTATTACTCTAATTGTACAGGAACCTTAAAAATATGGCTTCTGGACAACAAATTAAATACGAACACATGAAATAAGTGGAAGGGAGTTTTAAGATTTAAAAAACATCCACCCCTAGTCTCAGCTGCCTCTGTAACTTTCTATTTTTGCATTGGACATAAAAGTCAATCATGAAATATATAGCAGTTACTTTATCTCAGTAATTTAAAGTGGATCTGACACGTGACCCATGCATGAACTTAGTGGTTTCTACCTGTAGTCAGCTGATAAATAACTCTTCATTAAAACCCCCAAGATACCACGGTGTGTAAGAGTGTGCTTCCTCACACTCCCCACACATGTACATGACAAATTGCTCACTCGAGTGTCTTGTAGATGTTAATGAGGATTAACCTGGCGGGCGTAGACACACGCAGAGAGAATTATGGGCCTAATTCGCAGAGGGAAAGTTCAAAATGGATTCAGATACAGTGTATAGATCAGGCTGGGATTTATCTTGCCAGAAATGGCCTCAAAAATGGACACGCCACTTGAATAATGACTGTAGATAATTCAAGTTCTTATCTGCCATTTAAAATGCAGTCAACTACTTAGCAAGGGAAATCAATAAGCCATACTTCCTGCACCCTATCTCTCTGTAAAATGTGACATCCGACTAACAATTCATGGTGATAAGAATACATGGACATTTTGGGAAATAGGATTATTTGCTTTCTTGCCAGGAGCTTGATAAGAATATCAATGTGACTCTCTGTCGGTCTGTCCTTTAAGTTTAAAGCTAGAGCCAGCAGGTGATAAGAATAGCTTAGCCAGGGTAAACAGCAGCTAGCTTGGCTCTGTCCAAAGTACAGGATAAATAAATTCATTTCATTTCATTTAAATAAAAAAATGTAAAAAAGTTAGCTAGTAAAACTGGTGTCTTCGAAGACAGAATCAAGCTTGCTGTTTAGCCTTGTTAACCTAAACCAGAGGTCACCAACACGGTGCCCCCGGGCACCAGGTAGCCCCCAAGGACCACATGAGTAGCCCTCAGGCCAGTTCTAAAAATGAAAATAGAATATTGATTATTATATTATCTGTTTCCCACCTTGTTAAGTCATTGTTGATAATTATTGTGAGAAATCATTAATGTGATCAGTGTCTTCACATAGATGAGTATCATTAATCATTAATAATCATATATAACTAAAGGCAAACTCCTGGGTCCTGAAGCTGTAGGCATTAAAGATCCTATTGGTAGAAAAGATGACTTGTGAGAATCCTACTCGACCCGTCAAATACTTATATTTACTCTGCCACCATCCTAAAGTATCACGAACAGCATGTGCTCAGCCTTAATGACTTGCCAAGTTTTTGTTTTTTTTATTATTCCAGTACTGTGCATATTTTTGAGGGAACGTGTTTTCATGTCAGGAATAGTTTTGATCGCTTAAGGTTAACCATGCGTGTCTGTGTATGTGTGTTGCAGGTTGTGGGAGGAGGGCTGGAAGCAGAGATACTACAAGACCAAGTTTGACGTGGATGTGACGGATGAGGATTTCAGGCGGAAGGTGGTTAAGTCGTACGTGGAGGGTCTTTGCTGGGTGCTGCGCTACTATTATCAGGTAACACTGAAAACACTCTGTCATGTCAATTGCATTCACTGTAAGATAGTGTCGTGATATGAACTTTGAGAGAGTTTTATCCCAAGTTGTCTGTTCTGCTGAGAAACGACATGTTTTCAGCCAAGTGGGGCCTAAAAGATGGTTGTTTGACTAGTTGCCCAAACACCACTGAATATGAATGTTACGTATTTTAATTGGCTTCCTTTGAACAATTTTAATGATTTTCATGACCTGTCACTTTTCATGTAGCTTCACAATCGGACCATGTCTGCACAAGAATAGTTCAGCTGTATTTAGTCTTCCCTAACAAACCAAGCACCACATATTTGATGAGGTTTTTCATTCAGTTTCCTGAGTTAGAGATCCAAATGCTGTGAAGGTCCCAAAATAATTAAGGGATTATGAATCTTAATAGTCTTTAAAAGCTAGGGAGTTCTCTCCTCCAGCATTAGTGTCTCAAATATCAACATATTCTTTTTTTCTGTAAGGTACCTCTATAATTATATTTTTACAAAGGCAAGACCTAATTATTTGGATATTCGTTCAATGGTTAGGTATTTTTCAATGTATGGATTCAGGTGTTCACATTTTTGTTTTTGTTTTTTGTGTGCAAAATTTAGGCAGTCAACTATCAATAAAGTCAAACTACAACCAAAGCTGTTATGTAACCTTGTTTAAACAAATCGCTCTGGATTACAAACATGCTTAAACCTCACCAAACCTTTCGGAAAAAGTATCTTTTATCAATGAAATATGACGATGGAAACATATGTAGAACAGCAGAATCCTTAAAAAATGAATGCCTTTAATTAAACAGAAAGACATCCTTTGCAAGCTATGCACACTATTTTGAGTGAGAACAGAGAAATGTCTGGGTGAGGCCTTTGGAGTCATCCCCCGCACTCTGTCTTCCCCCAACCGAAGCTCAAAAAAGGCTATTTGGGCCTACTTTTGACACAGAGACCGCCTGGTATTGCCCAGCGAAGACCCGTCTTTACACCTGCTCGGTTTTCTTACGCTGTACAAAACAATTGCAGCATATTGCCACCCTAGTATCGGATTTATGTATAGCATGCTAGCATTGCAAGAGGCATACGTAACGTCACAAATCACGTAGTATAAGCTACTGATGTAAGAAGAAAAAGCTCATGTATTACTGTATTCTAGTTGATAGTGTAATTAGAAAAATGGAACTAACCCAGCTACAGTGGAAAAAAATACACCTATATTCAGGTTTTTCTACTTTTTTATTCAGACTGAATCAAGTCTGATCTGAGGTCAAAAGACTTCTCTGGCGACCAGAGATTTTATCAGAGCGACAGGTTTTCTGTTGAAAGTCAAGAACTCCTTACTGTGGAGTGTCTCAACAAACAAACCTCCAAGCAGCCATCTCTGATTCCTGCACTTATTGTTTGCAGTGTGATTATGCACTAAATCATTTTATTGTTGTAAAATATTGATCTTTATCTTGAAATGAAATAATCAGCTGTGGGCCCTCTTCAGAAGAGCTGGGGCGTCTCGGGCTGAGCCGGGGGGATTTGTCCGGGCTGATTGTGACGAGTGTATATTCACACTCTGTGGTGACTCCACATGCTCGCCAATCCAAAGCCCGTCTCAGGGGGCTGTACTGGATGAATTCATTAACGGGCCCTCGGCGGACGGGGACGTGTCTGCGCTCTGCTGCCACACATTCACGGTTCTGTCCACTGTCGCAGAGTTATGATCAAGCACACCTCACCAAATGATCAGGGATGGAGGAGCTCAGTTTATGCCAAACACAAAAGATTCACTCTTTGTTCGGTATCAGTTTTTCAGATCCTTTAAGTTTGTTGGTTTGTCACCCCGATATAGACATTTTCTATGGTAACAGTCTAAAAACAAGTTGTTTTGTTTTATTTATTTATTTTTTCCAACAATCCAACATTAGCTGGACCACTTTTGGACAGCTGCAATAAACAATTATTTTCATTATCGATTCAGCCAATTGACCATCATAGAAAAGCAGCAAATCTTGCTTAAAAGATCTTAATTATCAAAATAGTAGACAACTGTCCTTTTTAAGTTATTAATTTTTTCTGTGTTTATGATGTTGGAAGTAGATGTTTACTTTGAGCTATTTCGGAGTCTCCCCTCATTGAGTTTAATGTGGTGTACAAAACATTAAGAACACCTCGGCAGGATTTCTTTCATGACTTTTGTATCCGACTGAATTGTTTTCAGCTCCATGTGCCTTATAAGGTCGTAACTAACTATTTTGTTCGCAGTCAAAGCTATTTCATGAGCAAAATAAACAGCAATGTAAATATTAAAGAAGTGAAACTACTTGGAACAAATTGAATCAGAACTTCTTGGATCAAAACTGAATAAAATCAAGAGATCAGTGCCAAATTCGAGTGAGGCTTCCCTCTTCTTAAATGACAACCTAGATGCTCCTTGATAATAATACATTATGTAGTTAAGGGCATTTGTTTTTTCATTTATCAAGATTAAAGTCCGTAAGACATTTTTCTTTTTTAATGATTTAACAAATGTCTTCAAAATTGTACTGAATTACAGACAGATGTAATGAGTTGTATTATACTGGCATAATTCTTCACCTGTAAAATTGAAGTTTGGTTAGTTTCTTTGCTTAATTAATCAGTCAGAATGCAGTTTAAATCAAAATGTTTTTATGTCATTGATAGTGACTGATGCTGAAATAAGTAAATTTCACGAAGGACTAAAAATCACCAGCTCTGTTATAGGCCATTGTTAGAAAATATATCAAACAACTGTTTTTTTCTAGTTTCTTCTAGAATTTTCTGTATTCCTTGCCTTTTTATTATATCGTTGTAATTGGCATAAAGAGCTGAATATCTTTGGGGCTTGAACATTTGTTTAGCCATTACCCTCCTATTCTATGATTGTCAGATTAATTGATTATAAAATCCAAGTTGGTTGCAGGCATAAATTGAGCAACAGAAGTGTCTTAAAACACAACATGATTAAATCATAAAGGTAAGATTACACTGAAAGACGGGAGATTACATGAGCTAGCAGCTTTTTTCCCTCCTTTTATGAAACAGTAAATGTATTTTCTGTCGTTGTGGTCTTTGACCCGCCGGCTGCAGTCACAAATGAAATTCTCCTCGAGACAAAACATTCGGTCATATTAACATAAATGATTTGTGCGATTATTTGAATGTGGAGATGGGCGCCTCTTCTACCTTTTATTATGGTAAAGTCCCATATTATCATTTGAATGACCATCTTTAATAATAGAGTGATGAGGTTCGCTGAGATGTGAGGATTGGAGGATTTATCAGAGGGCCTCGTTTTCTCAGAGGTGGATTGTGGGAAGTGAAGGTCGTTCTTTGGACTGAAACGTGTTTGTTCAAGAAGGATAAGTCGTCCAAATACTGGATCCTTCAGGATTAGACAGGTTTTTTTGTATTTCTCTTCTTCTTTGCTCTTGCATAAACATTTAAAAGGGAAGGGAATTATTTGTGAGACGTAAGAGCCTCTCAGCAGGTGCTGGGGAATATTTTGTTCCCAGATGCTCCAGGGTTCACGGTACAGCCTGTCTTTCCAAGGACTGGATTGGTTTTTGCTTCATTGTAGTTAAAGCAACAGAAATCCACCTCCAGTCACCATCGACACAGAAGTTTAAAGCAACAACAGACGTAAATTTAATTTTGGAGTTAGGTCCACCTAGCAGGCAGTTTAGTCTTCATACATACAGGATTCAGGCCTGTGAAGGTTCTTAAATGTCAGCTCAGCCACAGTAGTCCAATCAGATTTGATCTTAATCTTTATGCTGCAGTGGAACCTCAGTGGAAAAAGGGCAAAGAAAAGCTTCTTTCTTTCCATTTACTCATCGTCTTCAAGTGTTTTTTTCTGATCCTGTTCGCATGTTGGTCAGGAGATAAATTAAACTGAAAATGTAATGAGCAAATACATTAAATCGAACAGATAATGATGTTGTATGCCTTAATGAAGACTGAGTTGAAACATGCAGGCACTAAGCCCTTTTTATTAAAGGCTTTTTATTTTTTTGCAAAGTGGGAGGCCATGGTGTTTTTTCTGTTTGTCTGACTGGGTTTCAGTAAATGAATCAACACATTGATAATTGATCAGTTATCACTTAAGGTGTGCAACTGCCAAATATTCGCTGCTTCTGGATTCTCAAATGTGTGGATTTGATATTGTTTCTGTTTTATATCATTATTGATTTAAATGTCTTTTGTTTTGGATGAAACAAATGATATGGAGACATCTTTTGGGGCTCTAGAAAATTTGAATTTAAAGTCGGTGATTATTTCTGTGTTGATTTGCAGGGCTGTGCCTCCTGGGAGTGGTACTTCCCGTTCCACTACGCCCCGTTCGCCTCCGACTTCAAAGAGATCAAAGAGATGTTCACAGACTTCGAGATGGGAACCAAACCAGTAAGAATAACCCTCTTCTCTTCTTTTGTCATTTCCGGTATACTGTGTCGTCTCCTTTCCAAGATCACACTCAAACTCAAACAAACGCAAGCATGTTGAATGTGTTGCTCCAGTGAAATGCCAGTAAACTTGAGGTTGTTTTGCCAGCCACACCATGTAGATGCGTCATTATAGAAATCTACTAAAACACCACTTCAGTTTCAGAATATTTCCAATAAAAGAGAGAAACCGTTGAAGTTGGAGAGCATTTTTCATGTTGATATGGACTATTTAAGATGAAGTTTCTGATAACAAAATGAAAGGCTTACGAGATCATGAGTTCCATCAGATGATTAGTTTAAGTTGTATTTCATGAAGATGAAATAAGCATAAGTAAATAAGAATCAAAACACATTCACATTTAAATTACACATTACAACAAAGGTTAAGCTGTTGTCGAAAATAGAATATTAATTCATAAATATTGGTGAATTGAAGTCCCACTACCTACCATTAATTTGAGAAATCTGCATTACAATGCTGGACTATTCAATTAAAAGAACCTGCATATACCTACTTTTTTTTTTTGGGTGTAAAAACTGTTTAAAATCCTGCTGAGTAAGTTAACTACCAGCCCATAGTATGTAATCTTACTTGTGTGTGGTTGTTGTGTGTAGTTCAAGCCACTGGAGCAGCTGATGGGAGTGTTTCCTGCTGCCAGCGGCAACTTTCTGCCCGAGACATGGCGAAACCTCATGAGCAGTCCGGTAAGTGTTGAGTTGAGAATGAAGGGCAAAGAGATCAGGAGATTGACTCATATTTTTTAGGAATATCTTCATCCTATTTTAAATTCTTCTTTCACAGGATTCTTCCATCATCGACTTCTACCCCGATGACTTTGCCATTGATCTCAACGGCAAGAAATACGCTTGGCAGGGTGAGTCACTTTCCCCAGTACCCTATTAGCCAACAGAGGATGGAGATATTTTTGACAGTGTTGTTCCAGCAGTTTTATACCCCATCACAAATACACCCTTGTAGTTTTCAGTAAGTAATTCTCTCACAGACTTGTTTTTTGGTGCCATACAAAGTATCAACCTCTGGACCTAACTTTGCTTTTCAAAGTTGGGGAATACAGTTAAGTCTTTTGGAGTCGAGGAAACCTTATTTACAGCTGCATCGTTGCCATCTTTACTTAACTTTTTTTTGTTTCGAGTCCAATGAAAAATGTTAAATATTCTGCATCAGCTTTCTTCATGACATGATGTACTTTTATGTAACTTGTGTTGTGTAGGCAACATATTTACTGTAGGCTAAATTCCAAATCAAACTCTCAATGTTGTGTTTTTTTTAATTGAATGTAAACCACATGATGTATAATGTCATTTTGACTTCAGTTGATCTATATTTGTGTTTTTTTGCTTTGAAGGAGTGGCCTTGTTGCCTTTTGTGGATGAACGTCGGCTGAGGGCGGCGCTAGCTGATGTCTACCCCGACCTCACACCTGAGGAAGGTGAGAAAATCCCAACAATATAAAACTCTGGGTTTCTTTTGCAATTAACCTTTGCAACAAAAGATGTTGGTTTGCCTAGCGTATTGCTCAGACATGGCTTTTATATTGATGATTGTCACTTAAAGAGTTGGTTAATATTTAGATAAGATTCAGTTTACATAATATAAATGAGAAGCTGTTGTCTTTATATAGTAGACAAGTCTTTAAAGAATCAGAAAATATCTGTACACTTGTTTTACAGTATTTGACTAATAATAATGATTGGAGAATTTGAGAATACGTTTTTTTTTTTTTTTTTAACTGATCATAAAAGTAAAAGATCTTTCTTTGCTTTTTTTTTTAAGTTTGTATATTTTTAATGGGTCAAACTCAAGACTACTAATGACAGCCATTGAAAAGACTGATTGTACCAGCTGCTGTGTTCAAGGAAGCTATTCTCTTCTCTGGAAACTACAATTTGTTTAACATAGGTTAAACAAATTGTTAAGTTCTGTCCTTTTTTCAATGTTATCATCATCCAAATGTCACACAGCTTAATGTTGGTACCTCATTCTTTCTTCTCTCTCCTCCTGTCGTTAATAGTCTGTTGTGTGGCTGTTTGTTTTTCAGTGTTTTCCTCAGCCCTCTCATTTTCTCAAGTCTCTTCTCTTCCCCACTGCCACCCAGTCTCCATAAAGTCAGCGCTCCAGTCTCTCACTCACTCACTGGTTTTCCCTCTCTGAGCACAGTCTGTTCTTCTGTTGCAGAGAAAAGAAACAGCCTGGGGAGCGATGTATTGTTTATCGGGAGGTCTCACCCACTCTTCGACTTCATCCACGAACTCTACCGTGCAGAATCTCTTGAGGTAACAGACCCAAAACTCGAGTCACACAATTCCAGTTCAAAACACACTGGTAAATTAAACAAAAAGTGCTTTAGATGTTTGTGGTTGTCAAACAACCAGTGCACTTTTAGACTAGAAGCAACAAAGGGATCGATGGGAAATGCCGCAATAAAGTAATTAATTTCTCACAGTTGGCTGTGTCATTGCTTATTTATTTAATTTATGTTGATAATGTTTGCTGAGGTCTAATGCATCATTCAGCTGACACCCTCCAATCTGCACACAGTCAGCTGCTTTGTCAGTTTAACACGTGCCTGTAATAATAGTCTTTTTCTATGGATTAAACTTTCACATCCAGTAAAAGATCTGCATTTCTTCCTGCGTCATGCTGCTGCAGATGTTTGTGTAGCTGTGCAGTGTCGCCTGGGTTTGATTTAGTGTTGTTGATTATGCATTTGTTAACCAAAGCAATTGTTTAGACCCATATTTTATTTGCTGAGTAAATACTTTTTAATGAGCAAGTCTTAACAGTGCAGTGAAACTGCTGACATTAAAAAAAGATTGATCTGGTTTGGACACACTCAAATACTGGTGATGTGTTTCTTACTAGTAGTAAAGCTAAACATTTAATTTTTTTGTCTTGATGGTGGTACCAGAAATTAGCTCATGACAAGATGGGTTCAGGAGTCACACCATCGCAGAAAAGAAACTGCTTTGTATTCTGGTGAAGCAGACAGTTCTGTATCTGTTGCCAGAAAGCAGCAGGGTGAAGAGACTGTAGCTGGAGCAGATGTTGTCGTTTTGTATCCTCTGGTCTCTGTGCAGACACCTCACCAATAAAACAGATGCTCTGTAGGTGGAAACTAATGGAGTTCTGACTTGACACAAGATTATAGATATCTTCTTTACAAAGCTGACACGTTGTCCAAAAAGGAAAGAGTTGATCCTCTGGGGAATCTTAATTTGAATTTAATGGAAACATCCAGTATTTATCCTTGATGCTACCAGGACATAAATGCCTTGAAATAATTATGATACAACAAAATAAAAAATACAAAACATAACTATATAGAACTAACAAATAATAATATAAGTTACTAATGTATCTCTTGCCAGATGCAGCAGTCTTTTAGTATGCTTTGGGCTCTGTGCAGACCTCTCACTTCACTGATGTCACTGATGCTCTGTAGATGGTACCAGTGATATTCTGGGTGGTTTCAGTCACCTGCTGTAGAGCCTTCCTGTCCTAGGCCGTGCATGAACCATGCCAGTTTGTGATGTTTCCCGTCAGGATGCTTTCTGTTACTCCTTTGTAAAAGTTGGCCAGAATTTGAGGAGTAGTCTTTACAGCCGACTCTTCCTTGAGGAGATCAAATTGAGCACAAAATGTGTTTAGCTTATCTTGCAAACTGAGCTCACACATGGGAAATGTGCTCCTGCCTTTTTAGCCTGTGATGTTTTGGATCTCCTGCCACATAGCTTTAGTGTTAGTATTGAGATCTCTCCAGTCTATGCTGATGTCTCTGTTTTGCTTCCTTGATACCAGCTTTCAGTCTCGTTCTTGTAGTCTACCTTCATCGGTTTATAAAAAGGGGCCTCTTATTTTATTTTTTTTTTTTTTTTTTTACTCAATCATCTAATTTGAGGAGTGGATAATTAATAGAGCATTTTAACAAATAGGACTGGATATTCTTCTGCTGAGCAAATTCAGACTCCACGTTTATCTTCTTCAGGACACTGAGATCCCTGCAGAG
>OMLP01019061.1:0-20884 GCA_900302685.1 Spondyliosoma cantharus
TCCTCCCTGAGATCAAGCAGCAGAGATTATGTGACAATAAGCAAATACTACTGACAGATTTTTGGGTAAAATAAATAGAGTAGTCTTACATGTCACTGTTTCTAAAACAGGGCATTTTTCTTGGCTGCGTTAAAAAAGGGCAAAAATTGAGAGTATACCCACTTCTCCAGGGACCACTACACCACTGGATAAAATGGAAGTTCCCACAAAGCGGAGAAAGCAAGACTTACTATATAACTAAAGTAAATAAACTAGTTACACAAGCAGAAAAATCAATGTATCAAATTAAAATGATCATCAAGGTCAGTCATTGTTCTTCTGGTAAAATAATGGTATCTGGTCACAATGTAGGCAGCACAGAGACACAGGGAGAGGGAGAGGAATGGTGAAAGCAGTGGCCAGGCAGGGACATGCTCTGGAGTTACAGATGATCAGGTGAGAAATTTGAATGAGAACTGTAATGCAGTTTAGTAGAGCTCATAGACAGTAAGTGTAAGTATCTAACTAAATAGGTAGCTTAGTACGGCACTACAGGGAGGTAACTGCATCTTGTGTATGAAATCATTGCTGAAAAAGATGCAGTTATTTCAACACTACATGTTATCCACTATCTCAGAGAATTTCACAGAATATTCCTTTAAATGTGAATTCAAATGGTCAATGTTGTCCTCAAAACTTCTAAATGTGCAAACTTTCATATATAAAATATCATAGAATTGTACTTTAAAAAATAAAATTGGGGGGGAAGGGCTCTCATTTGGACCCCCCCAATATCTATACCATGGTTACGCCCTTGCCCATATGGTATGACCTTTTTGACAATGTAAACATTTAAGCATGAGCTATAGCATAGCTTTTGACATATTTCACATATGTGAAGACTTGAACTTGAACTTGAACAGATTTGAATTTAGGGGTTTAATTCTGATAAAGTCTGTTACTGCGCTGCTTTATTCTCTGCATCCACATAAGGGCAACTTTTTCCATGAGTGTTTTTCCAGTTGAAACTAAATGATAGGGTGGGCTACCTGCTGGGCCGCCTACGTATGCCCACGCACTCTGCCCGTGCAGTCATTGCGCATAACCAGAATCTTCCACCAGGCTCGGCCAGGTTGGTGTGGATAAAATAATAACATGCTACCTTGACAGCAGTGAGTACTAGCAATAGCCATGCTCGTTGTTTATGTTGACTTTGATAGGTGTTTTGTCACGTGTGAGACATGAGGTAGCTGGGTACAGTTGGTGATGACAACAATGCACTGCGCTCACAGAGCAGAGCCCCTAGGCCTGGTCATTCAGCAGATATGTTAGCACAAAGCACACAGGCCCTGAGCCAAAGAACAGAGCCACTGCAGCAGCAACAGACATTACTAACTGACACCAGGTAGCCTTTTCAGACAGAGGTCCGTTATTACAGCTATTTTGCTTGTGTTTATATAACTGTGACATTCAACAGAGTTTTTAGTCTCATAACACATTCATGTGATTATGAGACTAAAAACCTAAGAGAGATTGTTGAATTGAATTGAATTGAATTGAATTGAATTAGCTGCTATTAGTAGCATTTGTTATGTTACTCTTTACTATACTCAATACTAACTATACTATCTTATTGGCTTAGTACAAGGAAAACCTTTGAGTCATGCAGAGTAGGCTTGGACATTTACACCACATTGTCCTGAGAGCTCAATAGAACAACAGCAGTTCTCTTGGTCTCAAATGGGGAAATCCTCTCTATTACGCTGCTGCCAAAGTCCACCGGGATTACTGTGTGCATATTTTGCTGGCTGCCTATTGCCCTTAAACATACTTCACCAAGTTCAAAAGTTCAGCACAGCTCTGAACTTTGTCAGGGACTCTAGCGGCAGGCAGGGGGCTGGCAGTCTATGCTTCAGAATTTGTCTGTACTTCCAACAACAGCTATTCACAGTAAGGTTCAGGGAATTCTTAGAATACCAGGGAAGTTACAACTTAAGGCCAAGGTGAGGGGGACACTTAGCAAGGAGGTCATACAGGAGGCAGCAACAACCACACAGACACACACACACACACACACACACAGTGGTAGCCAGTTATTTCTACTAAGTGAATACTCAGTGTGACAGCTCTCTACTGTAAATGTTCTAACACTCAGACTTCACATTACTTTAAGTGATACTCATGCCATTGTTTTGAAAAGCTTATTTAAATGTCACAACATTTGTTACTGTTCGGCGTCCAATAATTTTTTCACTAAGATCTTGTATTTAAGATGGGAGGCTGCTGCGTAAAGTCTCCTCCAGCACATCCCAAAAATTCTTAATGGGGTTCAGGTCTGGACTCTGTGCTGATCCGTCTGTGAAAATTATTTCTCATACTCCCTGAACCACTTCACTTCACTGAATCAATGCCAGACACTGCCCCCACAGGCTTGTACAGTAGGCATGATTTGTGCATAACTTCATCCACCTCTCATCTTACCCTGATGGTCCATCACTATGGAACAGATTAAATCTGGACTCATCAGAACCACATGACCTTTTTCCATTGCATCCAATCTTTATGCTCCCTAACATACTGATGCCTTTTTTCTGATAAGCCTCACTGATAATTGATTTTATTCAGGCTACATAGCTGTTTGGTCCCAATCCCTTGAGTTCTCTTTACATTGTGTGTGTGGAAATGCTCTTACATTGACTACTAAACATAGCCATGAGTTCTGCTCAGTTGATTTCTTTTTTTACGATTTGATTTCACAAAACGTCACTATCATCAAAAAAATGTTTCCGACCACATTTCTTCCTGGAAGGAAGATATACTGTGTAATGTATTGGGCAGTTTTTAACCCAATTTTAGCAGTTTCAGCATATTTGCTTGATGCAGCCAATAATTTGACATCTTTCCAAGCCACAGTATATGTCTTCTGGTTGTTTAAGAAATGAGAGACTACTCACGCTTAGTTAAATCCAGGCAGTGTATTTGACAGCTTCATAGTTCTGATCATCCCTTGTTAGATTATCCATTATAAGTGTTGACTGCAACTTCTCATAGGACTATTTGAAAATAAAGACTTATTTGAATAAGTCTAATATTTGAAATCAAGCAAGTCTGGTCCTAGATCATAGTTCATAATGGTTTTGCCATTTGTGTGGGTAAGAACTTGACTGGCCCTTGACTCAGAACCCAAACCCATCCAACACTTATGGGATGAACTGGAGCCAGACATGATCACCCAGCATCAGTGTTGGTCCTACTAATGCTTTTGAGGCTGAATGGGAGCAAAGACTGGCAGAAAAATGAGTTTACCATCACTCAAGCGGCATTCATTTTCTCATAGAAATTGTTGCTAAATTGCTAAAACACAGTTGATATAATTAAATGTGGGTTTTAATGAACTCCATACAACTCATCACTGAAGACTATGTAGCAAATACTGTGAGGAGCAACACATACTGAAGCTTTTAGTTCTGAAGGATTTAAATTCCTAAGCTCTTAAAAAGTGTCCTTTAACTCTACTGACTGCTTTAGACTTGAACTGGAGACATGGATTCCTTGAGTAAGAGCCCCAGCAGACTACAGAGAACTATTATCTGAAGGTTTTACAGTGGGAACCATGTTTCACAAAGGCTGAGCAGAGATGTGAACATCGGCTAGAGTAAGTAAGGAGGTCACAAGGGTCACATCACTGAACTTTTACATGGATTCTCCACTTTCATGTGCCCAGGAACAATGAAGTATCTAAAAGACAGTAAAAAGAAATAAAAGACACAAACAACACTTGTTCTCTAGTGCCATTAACATCTCCTCAGAGTCATTTACATCCAAATGCAACAGACTGACTCATAAATGCTGATAGACCAGCATAGACCGTCTGCTGTCTCCAGTCAGAGGACACACACACACACACACACACACACACACACACACACACACACACACACACACAGGATTAGAAAATCATAGCTATGTTACAATCCACTTAATAAACTTAACTCCAAAATGCCAGTTAACACACACACACACACACACACACACACACACACAGACAGCTCAGATGATGTGATGGTGTACGAGGCTGTGGAGAGGCCAAAGGATCTCACAGCTATATGTCACATTTCAGACACTGTCAGTCCTTTGATGAGGAAGAAAGAAAAAAGGCTATTGTCTGTGAGGAGACCCCAATATAACTGTTTCATCAGCAGCCTGTCAGGAAGGACGGAAGTCCCCTACACACCTACAGACACACATATGTAAACACACACTAACACGCACATACACACAAACCAGAATCAAATACAATCTCTGAGCTTAGTTTTTTAATAATCCTGATGAAATTACTTAAATACACCTAGCATTTTAGTATCAGGAAATACTTCTCCACTCCACTGGAGCGCACGGATCAAGGCAACAAACTTTATTAAACGTTCTGACGCCATGTGTGCCTTCATCACAGTAAAACTTTATAAAGTTTGTTGCTACAATTCACCACAGACTGTCATCTTCATGAGAAATGGCTGAAGCACTTCTTCCTTCCGTATGCGTGTGCATGTGTGTGTGTGTGTGTATGTGTGTGTGTGTCTGTGTCTGTCTGTGTGTCTGTGTGTGTATGTGAAAATGGATATGGGCATCAGCGTGACGTGTGATCCCATCACAAGATCCTCTCCAGTTTTGAAGATGTGAACAGTGTAGATATGTTTCTACATTTTGACTTTTACTCCACAACTTGAGAAAGACGAATTCACTTTTGACTCTGCTACTTTTCCTTGACTGTTCCTGTTAGGTGTTGCTTTGAAGCTTAACTTTGAAGCCAGCAGATCATTTTTCATTCTTTAGATGTGATAGGTCAGACACTGTGCTAGTCACAGGAGAAAAAACAATCCCAGTAAACTGCTGCCTGCATTTTTTTAACAGATCATTTTGAACTTGGTGGTGGTCGTGTAACCTTTTAACTGTTTGGTCTGTTCAGTGTGCACACTAACTTCATCACTGCCTACTTAAGTTTACCATCCAACCTGAGTATGTACATAATATTAGATTAATTCCACATGACATTTTGAACTACATTATCTGTGCTCATAGTAGTTTCAATTTTCATTTATGAATTAATTTTGATTATTATGAATTTGCTTACTGAGTTGTCATATTGGCACTGGGTCCTGTATGAATCCACTGCTGATAACAGTTAGCTACTAAATGAACAATCCTTTAATAAATAAATGACTTCATCTGGTCAAATAAACGCAGCACTCTTAATAACTACCATTCATAAACTGAGGTTACATGAAAGCCATTGACCAACCGATTAGTCACTCAGTGTGTATTTCAAGAATAGAATAGACATATTATGTACCGGTCTACATGAAGGAACCAATCAGGCATCACCACCATTGAGCTGTATCTGAGTGAGAACACTGAGTTTTGCTGATCATTCTTATTGGGTTATTTAAAAAGTCTCTTTCTGTCTGAAAAAGAAGGGACAAAAAGAGAGATCAGAGTTTAACTTACATAATTTGAGAACCTACAAATGTTTCTTCCAGTGTAGGGACAGAGAATAATTACTGCCCTCCTCACACTGCCCTTTCAAGGCAGGAATATTGTACTGGTATTCCACCTCACCTCTGATCTGCCAACGGACATGCAACAGAGGTGAAATTACGTCTGTGTCAAAGTGTAAGCCAGCAGGGCCGGACAGGGGTATGACGGTCTGATGGTGTCACATTGTGACAAAGAAACCAGATCCTTCACTGAATATAGCTCAAAGTAAAAGAGAACATTCCATACATATTAGGGATGGAACGGTTTATGAAAACCGTCCGAACCGTTCAGCTCGACTGTCTCGGTTCGGTTTGCGTGTGTCCCGTTCGGTTCATAGGCACGCGCAACTTCTTTTTCTCATTAACTAATGAGGCGAAGCTTGTACACTGCCAACCGCCAGTAAACAAGAAGAAGAAGCGAAGTGGTGTAGCACATAGTAATAGAGTATCTTTGGGTCAGTTGTGGAGACGTTTGTGGGCATGGCGAGTGGAAAAGAGTCAGAGCTGTGCCAGCAGCACGGTATAGGTCTGCTGTATGGGACCACTTTGCATTTAGAGTGACCCGATGATGGCAGTAAGAAAGTTGTTGACAAAAGTGCGACAGTGTGCAAGCATTGTGCAACATGTGTTGCAACACGACTAACATGTCAGCTCATCTGTGAAGACATCATCCCAGTGAGACAATTGGCAACGCAAGGAGGAAAGGGAGAGAGTCGACAGGACAATTTCTACTCCCCGCAGCTTTTAAACAGCCTTACAGTGACGAGTCAGACAGGGTAAAATGCATAACAAAAGGAGTGGGGTATTTCATAGCCACAGATATGCAGCCTTTTGCCGTGGTGGAGGGTGCGGGATTTTGTTGTATGATTAAAACACTCCAGCCACGATCTAAAATCCCCTCCCGCAAACACTTCAGCAACACGGTAATGACCGCACTTTATGAAGAGACCCGACAAGGAATTGTTAAAGAGTTGTCTGACATAGCCTATGTACTTATGTACTTAGTGATGGATGGACCTCCAGGGCTACTGAAAGTTTCCTGACTGTGACTGGCCATTACATTACCTCAGAATAGGAGATGAAAAGCTCCGTTTTACAGACGCCCCCTTTATGAGAGCCATACAAACGAGCATCTCTACTAGCAATATCTCCTCTCTTGCAGTGCCAGAATCTTACCTACTTTTAACCTAAGACTGTCACAATGATGTATTAAATGTCAGACTGCCTAATTTTTCAGTTTTAACCTGACTATACAAGACAGAATTGATTTTCCTAACGATCAACGTATACCGAACTGATCCGAAAACCTTGACCACAAAACCGTGATATGAACCTAACCATGGATTTTGTGAACCGTTCTACCCCTAATAAATATATACATATATACATATATACAACATCCTTATGATTATAAACAATTTGCTAAGTCATTTTCAGATTTACAGGTGGAAACACACACAGATCTCAGCATTATGATGTGTACCGTAATGCTTCTTTTGGCCCACTGGATGCCAGCAGTACTTGGTTCAGTGCACAAAAAATACAAAGGGTAAAAGTTTGGAGGGTCCTTGAGGTGAGCCTTCTTTGTGACACTGTTGCTGAATCTCTGTTTGAGAAGGGCTTATTTTTGGCAATTACAAAATGAGTGTGCAAACTTTCACTGTCAGCCTTGAGGCTGAGCTTCCACCCAATTGCTAATATCATCATGCTAACATGCTGTAAAGCAAGTACAGCGTAATGTTTAGGCTATACCATGTGCACCATCTTGGATTAGAAAGAGCATCTGCTAATTAACAATAAACAATACAAAGTTGTTAGTTGTAATAGTTCAGGCTCATGGAAATGTGATTTGGTATTTGGTCATAAAAAAGAATTAGACAAGTAGAAATATTGGTCTAAAGAGGACACTACAATTAAAGTTTATCCTGAGGAAGGCTTGAATGTCTCCAACATAATTCATGCTAATCCATCCAACAGTTGTGGAGAAGCTTGTCAGTACCAGCACAGAGGATGAGGATGAGGATGAGGGTGATAAAGAGAAAGTTTGAACACAAAAGAGGAGCCACTGTTGTGGGGGTGGGTGTGAGGGGGGATGTTAAGGTGAACATCAAATGACCGTCACACAACAAAACAAAAGTTGAAAGGAAGGCAGGGAGGGAAAGACAGAGTAGGCGTGAAAGAATGCCCATGTCTGGAATCCATTTAGAGGTTACCGTCCCAGCACTTTCCACACTTAGCTACAAGTACTAAAGGTGTAAGGGCAGGCTGGTGACAGACAGAGAGTGTTAGCATAGAAAACAAGTCTGGTGTAAACTTACAGTTCAACCAAGGTGCACCAGCTGAGTGAATAAGCAGGTACAAGCAAGGAGGAAGAATTTAGGCTTAGGGTTAGAATATACAGATCTCTTTACTTTAAAAAGCTCCTTTTTATCAGGAGATCTTTTTTATAAACTATCATTTCATATTGTAATTACTGAAAAATATTCACACAAATGGGGTAGCTCTGATGAGACTTTTTTAGTCAAATAAAGGCAGAATCTTCTAAATTCCCCTCCACTCCCTGCCTGATCTAGCCACACACCCCACCCCCGACCTCTCTCAACAGGAGTCACTCCATGGTCCCACCAACACCACCAGCCTCTCCATAACAGCTGATCAGGTGAGGAAGGCGCTGAGGAGGACCAAGGCGAGGAAGGCTACTGGCCCTGATGGCATCAACTCCAGACTGCTGAAGGACTGTGCAGATCAGATCTGTGGAGTACTCTATTTTCAACCTGAGCCTCAGTCTGGAGAGAGTCCCACTCCTGTGGAAAACATCATGCGTGGTTCCTGTACCAAAGACTGCACACCCCAGGGAGCCCAACCACTTCAGGCCAGTGGCTTTGACCTCTCAACTTATGAAAATCATGGAGAGGATCGTTCGTTCCTTCAACACCTGGTGAACAGCAAGATGGACCCCCTGCAGTTTGCTTGGTATTGACCTGGCATTGGTGATAACGCTGTCATCTACCTGCACAGGTCACTTTCTCACCTGGAGAGCACCGGGAGCACTGTGAGAGTCATGTTTTTTGACTTCTCCAGTGCTTTCAACACAATCCACACATCACTGCTCAGGGGAAGCTGGAAGGAGCGGGAGTAGACTGCCACCTGGTTACATGGACCACCGACTACCTCACAAAAAGGTCGCGTATGTGAGGCTCCGCGACTGTGTGTCTGATGTGGTAGTCTGCAGCACGGGAGCTCCACAGGGCACAGAGCTCTCTCCTTTTCTCTTTACACTCTATACATCAGACTTCAGCTATAACACTGACAGCTGCCACCTCCAGAAGTTCTCCGACAATACAGCCATCGTTGCACATGTGACAGAGGGGAACGATCTGGAGTACAGGAAGGTCATCACCAACTTTGTCACCTGGTGCGAACTGAACCACCTGTGCATCAACGGCAGCAAGACAAAGGAGGTGGTGATCGATTTCAAGAGGAAGGCTCCTCAAACTGCACCGGTGAACATCCAGGGTTTGGACATTGAGATCGTGGAGGAGTACAAATACCTGGGTGTTCACATAAACAACAACCTGGACTGGACACACAACACAGTGTCACACCATCTGCTGAGGAGACGGAGGTCCTTTGGTGTGTGCAGGTCACTGTTAATAACTTTCTATGACTCTGTGGTAGCATCAGCGATCTTCTACGCTGTGGTCTGCTGGGGCTGTGGAAGCTCAGAGAGGGACAGGAAGAGACTCAACAAGCTGGTGAAAAGGGCTGGCTCAGTCTTTTACTGTCCTCAGGACTCCATTAAGGAGGTGGGTGAGAGGAGGATGTTAGCCAAGCTGACATCAATTATGGACAACACCTCTCATCCCCTACATGAGACTGTGGGGGCCTTAAGCAGCTCCTTCAGCAACAGACTGCTTCACCCACGGTGTAAAAAGGAATGCTACTGCAGGTCATTCATTCCAACTGCTGTCAGACTGTTCAACACCAATAACCCTTAATGTAGCACCACTACTTATATTGCACTACTTACTACTTCTACCTCCGCCATCTTGTGCAATTATCCTGTGCAATAATACTATTTTATTTTTTTACATATTCATTTATTTTCAAACACTGTATTTAAACACTATATTTATTTATGCATCCAACCTTCAACAAGGTAATACTCTTAGTATTTTAAGTCTTGTACTTATTGTATGTCTGTATGTCTGTCTACCTGCTACTGTGACATGTGAATTTCCCAGATGTGGGATAAATAAAAGCCTAAAGTCTAAAGTTTAAGTCTAAAAAGTCTAAATGCCTGAGACCTTCATTCTCACATATCAAAGTTCATTCTTCACCTTGGATATAGTGACAGAATAACTCAGACAAAGTCCACCCACAGGCCTGTTTCCAGATTTCAGATATGTCACACAGTCTTCATCAGTGGATCGAGTCGTCATCTTGTCACAGAGATGGATCTGTGGACATACAAGCTCCATTGCTGTCATCACTTCATCAAAAGCACATTTCAATAATGAAAGTATGAATTATAGTATTTTGATCCTTAACTTTCAAGGTAAAATTTGAAAGTTAAGGATCAAAATACTATAATTCATACTCAATATAACCATGATATTGTGAAAAAAACAGTATTTAAAACTATGTATTGTATTATGTACTTTTACTGTTCTTTATTAATGTCTTTCTAAAGTCAGTTTAGTCAGCACATTATGTGCAGAGGTGGTGTGACCTCTTTGGGAGTGATTGTGGCTTTTGGATGGGAGTGGGTGGTCTGTCTCCACAGCAGCCCTGGCCTTGTCCCACTGTATAAACTGTGAATGAGTCATGAGTCACTGGACCATACTGGACCACCAGTAGTGTTGGACAGCCACAGATGTCAGCCTATAGCAGGTTCATTACATTACTGTGGATATATAGCTTGAGCGTGAGCATGTATGGTCGTATCTGTTGGTGTATATTCACCTGGTGTTTGTCCTGTATTGACCTGACTGACTGATCCGAAGCCTCCCCCTTAGTTACTGTTGCTAGGACAAGCTTGGCAATAGGAAACATTGCGGAGGCCATGGTTTTATGAACGCTGCAAAATGATGCATGTTGAGACCAAATCATTGCAGTCTCGATGAAAACGAGAGAAAGCTGGATCTTTTGTGGCTAACAACAGAACACGCCCTGTTAAAGAGGTCACATGATGTTCTGGGGTTTTTTGCCTTTCCTTTGTTGTGTTCTGTAGCATTATTGTGCATTCAAAAGTTCTGCAAAGTGAAAAAGGACAAAGTCCACATCAAGGGAGTTACTCTCTGCCACAGAAACAATGCTGCTGCACGGCTTGAAACCCCTGGTTTGGAGTCGAGCTTTTACTTCTGTAAATTATGTGTGTCACTATGAAACAGGCTTTATATGAATATATAAATATATATATTTTTATTATAAAATATATACACTCCAGTCAGTCAGCAGACGTATAGTTGCTACTGGGATGTAGAGGAATTTCAAAGTTATATCAATCAAATGTTATATTTGAAATAAAAGACAGTTACAGCTCCAGTGTTAGTGGTGAAGGTGGTTCTGTTTGTTTTGCCTGTGTTTTGGCATCAGAATCGGGCTCCAACATGTACAGCTGCACTGCAGCCATGGTTACTAGCTGAAGCCGCCTTATTTTGGATCACACTACTTTGCTCTGCATGACCCGCCATACTCTGCCTCAGACTGTCTAAATCCTGCCCATTAAGCAATGCGCATGGGCAACTCTCACCAGAAGATTGAACGGAGGAGAGATGTCTCACTCCATAGCTAAAAAAGAGTGTCCAAGACACAGTGTGAAAATGGATGCCGCATGTACAAGATGAGACAAATAATGTGTTTTTTGAAAATTAAAGCATGTAACCTATTCTACTAGGACCCACAAATAAAAATATGAACCTGAAAATTATCATAATATGACCTCTTTACAAATAGATCAGCAACTGCTTCTCTATCAGCAATAATGAGGAAGCAAACCAGACAGATGCTGGTGATCTGACATTAGGCTACGGTCAGCTAACTAGTATACGTCATCTAGCTAAGTTGGTAGCATTTTGCTAACATTAGCAAACCTAGGATATGACTTTGTAATTATGTCAGTGAGACCTTGGCATCAATATGATGAGACTGCACATAGTAATATTAGCTTTGACAAACGTTGATATGTTTGGCAGTGCTGTTGAGGTTCAGCTGATGGTCTAACGCACTTCGGATGGATAAACGAAACGCCCTTCACACGGTCAGGGTATCGAGGTTCAGGTACAGGGCCCCCAGCTACATTGTTTAACCAACTTTTTATTTCATCATAGACGGACCTAGCCTTCAGCACATACGTTTAAAAGGGAAACAGAAGAGTTGACTGAGGTTCATCCACATACCAGGTTAGCTCAACTGTCGTTGAAGCATAGAGCGACAATGGGCAGGACAAAAAGGGTCAATTAGAGTAAGGTTTCAAAGGTCCTATATGAAGAAAGGGTGACTGCTGAGTCTCATCCCCAACTCGTCAAATACTAACGCTTTAGGTTTCTCAACAAGTCAAATTTTGACACGTGGATGATGGCCAGTGAGTTGGGAATGAGACTCAAAAGTCAACTTTTCTTACAAATAGAACCTTTAAAGAGAAACACATCAAATGCAACCAGATATGTACATTAATGCAGTGCTAGGGTTTGCATTGCTGGTGCGCACTGCTTCAGGTACTGCTGACGCATCAAACGTATTTGATTGCTAGATGATGTTGGGTTGCAGCAAAAGTTGGGTTAAAATGTTTTGCTGGGAGTATTTCTGTTGGAGCCCTGTACATGGGCACCTCCAGTTTGCCGCCAAACTAATTCGACTGGTAAAGCTGTTGGGGGCCCTTTCAAACCGATTTGATTCTGCATGAAAAATATGAAAAACAAAACTCTCATTCACTTCAACTACCCAAAGGATCAAATTAAAAGTAAGCAAGGAAGTGAAACCCAGCTGTCACTGGAGACACATTCTGATGTCAGGTGTGAAGATTTACACACAATCTGCACACACGCACGCACGCACGCACGCACACACACACACACACACACACACACACAAACACAGTCACATATACATGCAAAGCCACCCACCCGCACCCAAATGCACATTTGTGTGAACACATTTATCATCCAGTTTCACTTTCTGTTGGCTCTGTGTATTCCCATGATCAATCATAGTCCCAGTCTTTGCTCTGCTTCAGGTTATCTTTCATTGTCACCTTTAAAGGACTATCTTGTCTTCTTTGTAGTGTGGTGTGTATGTGTGTGTGTGTGTGTGTGTGTGTGTCTTTGAGAGAGAGAAACAGAAATGGAAGCCGACTTCTGTTAGAGTAGAGTAGATCACATGGTATGGTAATAGTATAGTACAGTATAGATTTATATTTACTATGAGGGAACTAAATCAAAATGAAACAAAGTCACAAGTAAAGGTTTTGGAAATGTACTTAAGTGCCTTTTGAATGTCACTGTGTCATGAAGGGAGCATGCATCCTTTCCATAGATGAAGCTGATGGAGCTATTTAGTTCTCTAAATGGAGCGTAACCAAGTCTTGTTTCTGTCGGTCTTTGGTGGAGTCAAGGAGAAGGAGGGTGGTGTTACGATGAGTGAGATGGAGGGTCAGGTATCACATAAAAAAGCAGAATCAAGCGATCATGTGTCTGTGTCTGTGTTGAGTTGATAGTTTCTGCAATTAATCCTCCATGTGACCAAATTTAAAAATGACTATACCTTAAACACATCCATGTCACTGGTAGTGAACCATAAGGCTCCACCCATTAAACCAAGAAATCAGCTCCATATATTCATCTATGTGCGCTGAAATATCTGGGATCGTTGATATTTGGTATTATGGATCATTTTTATTCAGTGTAAGTTTTATAAATTATAAATTCTTATCACTGAGTATAATTTTGAGCAGGTCCACAAGAGCAGGACTTCTTCACATGTAACAAAAAGAAAAATAAGATGAGATGAGATCAAACTTAACTGATTATGCTATGACAGAGACTGCTACAAAAATGTACAGAACAGACCAGTAACAATCATCAGGTTCCCCTGGTCAAGTATGAAATATGTGAAATTGCAATTAAACTAAAAATGAACTCAAATATAAAAACGTAGTATTGGCAGTGATACTGAAATTTGTTAACATAAAAAAAGTAATTTTCCACCCGATAATAAACATAATAATTCACATGATATTAAATGTTAATGATGTTGAAAAGCAGTGTTGCACATGTTTCACAACATAAAAGTATTGTTGTCAGTGTCTGTGTCAATATACCTGTGCTGGCTGATTTTACAAACCAAATATTTATTTATTTAGTCCTTTGACAGTATCTTTAAAATTCTCACTCTATATAATATCTGTGAATAGCAAAGGTAGTATGGTCGAGTTCAGTGATGACTGTGGTTAAACATGATGAATGGATTGCAATGCAGTGAAGTCCCATTCACAATAAACAACAGGCTGTCATGGTCCCAGCTCTGGATCCTGCATGTGTGAATATCACAGAAGACAAAAACTGAATTGTCATAATCACTCAATATTTTAGTCAAGTCTTTTTAGTGGGTAAACGTGCAGATTTAATACTGGATTTTAAATGACTCAACTGTCACGCTCTTTAATGCAATATGTGAGCTTTGATGTTATTGATTTTCATCAATGTGTGCTGTATAGTAAAGTAAAAGTATCACAATTAAACGTACCATCCTCCAGTAGAAAGCAATGCTATAGTTGAGACAGTTTAGCGACTGTTGTTGTAGTGCATCCTTTCTACATGCAGACCAAGAATCCACCAAATAACCCTCACAGCCTATGAACTGAACTCAGCATCAGTGCCAAAGGGCTTTTGCTGACAAGTAAAATGCAGACACCGTGACAGTCCTCCCCCTCACTCCCTCCATCTCATACTATCATCTGGCCAGCACATGAACCCTGCTCAACTCCTAACCCTAAAGTAGCAGCGTGTCGTGCTATGCCTGTGTGTTTCTCTTACCTATCACACAAAAACACATCAGACAGAGGTTTCTGGTGAGAGTCAGGTGGCCAAAGTGATTCTGAAGAAGTTTTTGATACTAAGTTGATCTCCACAGTGATAATCTGCTGAGATTTTGCTTATTCATTTCTATGAAACTAGATTAAAAAGCATGACAAGAAATGGCTTCCCCTCAGCCTACCTAATATTCACTATATATATTCCCCTTTTCACACAGAGACTCCACATTTTCACCACAAAGAAGGCTCGCCTTTACTCCGTCTTCATTTGTTCACACTGACCCAAGCAGCAGCACCGACTTAAAGCCGCTCCAGTGTGTCAGTTCATACAGCACGCTGACTGTTCACAATCATATGGATGCAGTTAAAATGTTTTGTTATTAAGATCCTGACCATATCATACATCCTGGAAGGTGACAAAGTTATGTTTTATGCTCTAAATTACATAATTACATTACATTTACATTTATATTTACATTTGCATTTAGGGCATTTAGCAGATGCTTTTGTCCAAAGCGACTTACAATAAGTACATTTGTCACAAGAGAGAAACCACAACATATCACCGTCGATGGAGCAAAAACGAAATATAGAAGCAATTGTCAAGCCCTCATCTGAGGACCATAACTGCTATTTGTCAAAGATTCTTTAAGTGCATAAGTGCTATGATAGAAGTGCTAATGATACGAACATACAAGTGCATACAATTTTTTTAAAAAAATTTTTTGGGTTGGGTTGGGGAGGGAGTCATGCTATGCAGGGTCAAGGTGAAGTCTGAACAAATGAGTCTTGAGTCTTTTGCGGAAGATGGAGAGTGATTCCGCTGTCCTGACATTGGTTGGGATTTCATTCCCTCACTGAGGTGCCAAAACAGAGTAGAGTCAAGGCTTCGCTGAGTGTGCTTTGTTTGCTCTCAGCGATGGGGGTACCAGTCGGCCAGCTGATGTAGATGAGCGAAGTGCTCTTGCTGGGGTGTGTGGTTTGACCAGTATTTGGAAGTAGAAGGGTGAAGTTTTGTTGACGGCCTTGAAGGCCAGCACCATCGTCTTGAATCGGATGTGGGCCCACAACAGGAAGCCAGTGGAGGTCATGGAGGAGGGGGGTCACTAGATCTACACTGATCTAGTGTATAGTGAAAACAGAAGCGGTCCTAATGCTTAGCCTTGAGGGACACCAGTTTCCAGAAGACAGGGTTTGGAAAAGGAGCCATTCCATGTGACCTGAAAGGTGTGATTTATCAGGTATGATGTGAACCAGGTTAGAGCAGAGTCAGCAATGCCAAGTTCAGCCAGAGTAGAGAGGAGGATTTGGTGGTTGACTGTGTCAAATGCAGAGGATAAGTCAAGGAGAATGAGGACTGACGAGTTGGACATGGCTCTGGCGGCAACGAGCGACTCAGTCGCCGAGAGGAGGGCTGTTTCAGTGGAGTGACCAGTCCTGAAACCTGACTGATTAGGGTCAAGGAGGTAATTTTCTGAAAGATAGGAGGACAGTTGGTCGTAGACTGCACATTCCAGGGTTTTAGAGAGGAATGAAAGAAGGGATACAGACTTGTAGTTTCGAATGTCAGCTGAGTCTAGGGTGGGTTTCTTTAGGAGTGGCTTTACTGTGGCTGTCTTGAAAGGAGCTGGAGTGAGGGAGGAGTTGACCAGAGTGGTGAGGAATGGCAGGATGTCGTGAGCGATGTCTTGGAGAAGGGAGGTGGGAATCGGGTCAAGGGAACAGGGGGTGGCATGGTTGGACATCATTAGTGTGTGAACATCTTCAGAGGAGAGAGGGCTGAAGCAGGTAAGGCCATCAGAGGTGACTGTCCGGGAAGGTGCAGTGCAGTGAGGGAGGAAGGGGCTAGGGGTATGAGGGGTAAGGAGAGAAGTGAATAAGGAGAATAGTTTCCTGGGGTTGAGGCAGAGGAGTTGGTCTTTGACAGTACATACTACCATGCCTGAAAAAATGACATAATGGCCATCAGTAAACAGATGGGACAGTTGCTGTTTTTGTGACGAAGAGTCGTTTTTACAGACAGGAGGACAGACAGGAGGACAGACAGACATACAAGAGGACAGACAGGAGTACAGTGGGGGAGTGTCAGTGGTCAAGGTTAACTTTACTGTTAGTCAGCCCTAAATATTAAGCTCCAAATTACATCACTGTTATTGTCAGGCTCATGTGTTGTGTTCACTGTTCACTATACTAACAAATCTTGTTCATCATTGGGACTAATTAGTAATGACAAGTCCCTCCCTGATTTGCCATGCCCCTAACACGTTACTCTTTTTCATAAGTAAGTCCTACATAGACTACAGGTTTTTGGTGAGGCAACCAGGAAGGATCATTATCTAAGTGAAGTTGCGATTCCCAAGGAATGGCAAGAACACTTTGAAATGTCCTGAGCAGTCCTGATCAACCTGAGCAAAAGAATGAGGAATCCCATGGAGGCAACGTGCATGTTGTTTTACCTGGGTGCCACAGAAAGACTCTGAAAATATGACCAATAGATTCATTTTGATGCAGCAGTCTGTAAAGGTTTCCTAGTATATGATGGCTTTGGTTAACCTGCTGTTACTGTGTTCATACGTCTTCATGTCATTTAGCCACAGCCTCACCAGCTGTCTGTACTTGTCTTTCTGTTAGCAGTTATGCAGCTAGATACAAAGGTATTGTAAATTGGTATAGAATTAATTATTAACGATGGTGTTTTCCTTAAAGCAAATACAATTCAATTCAAATGTCGTTTCAAGAGTAAAAAGTACATGTACATGTGAACTCCAGTATGTGTTATGATTTTGTGGTATATTTAAGTTTGTACATTGACGGATGGATTTTACATAGTCTCTCTTGACAAACACAAGAGAGCATTGAAACATAATGACACTCCGTAGTATTTTCTGCAACTAGTCAACCAGAGTAGACAATCTGCTTCCTGTTTCAGTGATCATGTAAAACGCTTTTTCAGGCATGGTAGTATGAACGGAGATTATTTCTGATACTGTGCCAAAACACTCATCTGGACAGAGATGTTGAACTCTGTTCTAAAATGAAAATGTAATTGTGTGGATGAAGCCTGAGAAAAGGTATTCTAACGTCAGTCCTACCTGTACTGGTCAGGCTAGTGGATCTGGGGTCTCTGTCACTGGTGGTGGAAACACTTCCTGCTCCTGATGTACATAAAAAGAATGAGCCACTACATCACACACACACACACACACACACACACACACACACACACACGTGTGCGCCTCCACCCTGCGACCTGCAATCAACCTCTGTCCTGCTAACCTGTATTTATTGCCCATTAAAGGCCATAGTTCTCTTGAACCCTGACAAGTCTGATTTATAGGCAGATTGATCACACCATGTTACTACAGCACACACACTTACTGCCCAGTAAGCGGACAAAACATGGATGGATGTGTGAACAGATGGATAGATATGAGGAGGAATGACAGCAGACTGCCACAGAGATGATACAGTGGATTGATTTATTATAGATACACATGTATGTATGAGAGCAAAGTGTAGAGAAATCCTGTTGCTACCTTCTCTTTTAACTCAGTACTGTGTGTGTGTGTGTGTGTGTGTGTGTGTGTGTGTGTGTGTGTGTGTGTGTGTGCGTGTGTGCGTGTGTGTGTGTGTGTGTGTGTATGTGTGTGTGTGTGTGTGTGTGTGTGTATCGTATTCGCTGCTGTTTGATTCACAAATTGGAGTAAATTAGAATTGCTTGAATCAAGACTTCAGTAAAAACGATTATAAAACAACTGAATACATTTTAGAACTGTACTCAAATCATAGATGCACCTCAATATGGTGCTTTTAAGTTTATGGCAGTGCATCTATAACTTATATTTAAATATAGGTTACACAGTATTTTGCCACTGTTTCATATCCTCAATACTTCAGCCATCATTGCTAAAATGTCGTCATGAATAGATTTTGATGGGAAGGATTCTTTCTTTTCTTTGTACCTCCTGAACTCAGGGTATTCCACTCTGACTGGTTTTCCAGCTGGAACCGTCAACAGCCTTCTCCTCCCTCTCTCATCTGTCCATGTCTGTCTCGTGAGACAGCGGTCACCTTTTAGCCCTGTGAAAGGCTCGGCCTTCAATCCCACCTCCCACAGAGAAGATGGGGTCAAAAGCGATCCACCCAGGAAGTGATTTTACGCCCTTCACACATGTGAGGAGCTTTGAAAGAGCTGAGGGAGAGGACAGGAGGCTGGAGGTGTAGTGATAAACACCACAGGCCTCAGATCTTCTAAATACCAGCCATTTAATGAGGACGCGATTATTCTTTATTCACCTCTCACCCCCTATACTCCCGCTTCTCTTCTGGTCCATCCCTCCCTCCCTGCTGTCCCCTGTTTCATTTCTTCATTCCCACCATCCCTCCAAGGATAAAATCATAATACTTAAAAAATAAGAAAACACTTGATGAAATGATGTATAAAAAATAATTCAATGTGAAAACGCAGTCAATAAAATGAGAAATATACCAATATGGTATACAATTGTAGGATCAAACTTTGAGTCCTGCTCATGTACAGGTGTGTCAGTGTCCACACTAAGATACCCAACACTGGTCTAACTGAACCAGGACAGTTTCTAGGAGAGATGTCCAAGGAGATTTAGGAGGGTAAGGAGATTTCACCAGAAAGCCTTGTCAGCCTGAGAAACATTTGTGACAACTAGTTTGCTTGTGTTTGGATGATTGTGGTATTTGACATTCATCAGAAGGGTTAAAACGCTAAGAGAGCTCGTCAGATTAGTGAACAGCGGTTCCATGAGGGTAATGAGGGTAGTGTGTTTTGGCGGTGGTGGTGCTGGCTGCAGGGGGTTGAAATGCTATCTAGCGTGGCTAAATGCACCAGAGGAAACACAACAGACATTTGTCTATGTAGCGTGATGTGCACTAATTTAAAACACACAGGACTGATCTGCCTGCCGTCCTGGATGTTTACTGTTATCTATAATCCATCGATGTGGACACACAATCACAAACCACTAAACTATGTATAACCTATGAACCATGCTGAGTTGCTGCTGCCTTGTTGTGAGCAGAGTTTTATAATCTATCCCCTTTCAATGACATTAATGAGAAATGTTAATAACCATCTCTGTTAGAGAGAGTTTCCCTTAGTCACTCACAAAACTCTTTCTCCTTCACATCATTAAACCTTTCAACAAAGAGTGTGTGAATAACAGCAATCCATCACTTATATCAAAGATAAAATAAGGACAGCAATTTTACTGATTTCATGTTACAGAAGGTCTTTTGTCTCTTCACTTCTCTCCTTTTTCCCTGAACATCTTTCACTCCTGTTGCCTGTCCTCCACTTTATTTTCAATTCCAACCCCCTGATTTTATCCCTCTGTTCTCAGTCCATCCATCCATCCATCCACTCATCCATCCATCCATCTGTCTCTCTGCTCTCTGCCCATGCTCTAACCTCTACTTTACCTTTGTCCTTCTGTTACCTTTGTCCAGGGCTATGTATGTTTGGCATTCAGCATACCTCAACCTCAACTTCCGTGTGTGTGTGTGTGTGTGTGTGTGTGTGTGTGTGTGTGTGTGCATGCGTGTGTTAACAAAGCTTTAAATGAACTAGCTGTGTTCTGTGTTCTGTGGTCTCTCTGGGTGTGTTTATGTGTCTGTGTATGGATGTGTCTTTTTTTTTGTACTGTATGACAGTAGATGAGTGTGTTCAGACAGCAGACGCCACCTCTGGTCTTAAATAAGTTTTAAAATCACTGAGAAACTGATTGCAGGGTCTAATGTTGGTCAATCAACATCCTGTTCTGAACAAGTCCAAACAAAACATTATAATAATCATACCAAAGACATGTCTAAATATACTGACACACTGCCATGTCACTAAGCATGTTCATGCTCTCAGTGGATGAACTCTTTCCAGTTTGGACACTATGAACTGTCCTGTGGTGCAGCATGTTGTCAGAATAGATAATGTTGAACCCACATCAAGATATTGTAACACTTCAGTGAATGATTCTGAAACTGCAGCCTAAATGAAGAGTGTTTATGTAGCTCATGTAAGATCACTGTATTTTTTGACTGATGTGTGGTGACTGCAGGGCCAAAGCCTCTGGATCAGCAGTTCAGGGCAGGAACTACCATTTGCTGTACACCGAAACACTTACTTCGCATGTATATAACAATCGCACACACACACACACACAGTCTTACTGTGGTCGTGAAAAAGGCAGATGTCCCAGTGAGGGATCCCCAGAACTTGTACACACATGCCTGTGTGTGTGTGTGTGTGTGTGTGTGTGTGTGTGTGTGTGTGTGTGTGTGTGTGTGTGTGTGTGTGTGTGTGTGTGTG
>OMLP01019063.1:2666-20771 GCA_900302685.1 Spondyliosoma cantharus
CTCCCTCTCCCTCTCTCTCTCCCCACACACACACACACACACACACACACACACACACACACACACACACACACACACACAGGTTCCCATGCCTACATTCCTGAAACTCACAGCTTGTTGTAGTTCTCAGGGAGCAGGGCTCAGGCAGAATCAGCCCGGGGGGTTTAGTCAGATATGGACACACAGGCTGTATTTAAGGATCGAGCTGTGGGTTAACTTTACTTAAGGAGGGTTAGTGCCAGCGCTCACTTAATAAAAGGCGGAGCTGAGGGCCTGTAAGGGCAGCTGTTGCTTTAAAGTTGAAGATCAGATTATCACCTGAGTGCTGCCTGTTCAACAAAACATCTAAAAGGCAAAAACACATACAGTGTTAACTCTTGGTTGTCTTCAAGTTCAAAATGTCGTCAGACTAGGTCACCCTCATCTGTCATCTAACAGGCTCACAGTTCCAGAACCTCGATCAGACGTTCCAGTCCATTATACATTTAGCATAAAATTGCACTTGCATGCAAATAAACCATTGAATTAACATACAAATCAAACAAATACTGCCTGAAAAGCACATCAACCATTAGCTAAATGTCAACATAAAAAATATCAGTGCCTCCATCACACAGACCTGTGAAACTGAGACAGAGCTGATGAAGGAGTAGTCTGCACATTCACCACCATCATAACTGCAATGAGAGGGATCAAGTCTGGTACCAGTGACCTAATGACCCCTCCTTCTTTTATAGGCTTCTCACTTATGTCACGATAATGATATATTAATGTATTGCCCAGCCCTAAAATTCTGTAAATAAAATAAAACCACATTCAAATCTGAATCTATTATTCCATTTTTTTTATCTAGTGTACCCCTGCAGTGAAGCCCTGTGCAGCTAAAACAGGGTAAATGAACCTTTGTGCCTGTGTTGAGCATGTGTTTGATAGAAGCGAAGTATCAGAGCCTTGAGCTCCACTGTGTTTATGTCTGCACTCCCTGGATTGAGGATTCAGGGTGCTCATGGGTTCCATTAGGGCTCTGTGCTTTGACTGTCTGGACCAAATCTTATCCCACATCCTTTCATTGTGTTTTGAGAAACATCGTACTCATCCCTTTCTCAGACTCTGTGAATCAGAGGCAATAATAGGCCCGCTTGATGACGTTATTCCTCATGGTCTCTTTCTCTCTGTTTTTTTTTTTTTCTCAGACTTTGTCATAGTAGTACTGTCTGTTCGCTTTGGAGACGTCCCTGTCACAGCAAGGGACTTCACCTTCTACGACTGTACGGCTGTAAAGCAGCTGTCTGGCAGCATGCCGTGAGTTACCGCAGATGATTTATCAGTCTGCTCTGCTGTGTCCTTCCGATCCGCTCCTCTCACTTCACACCTCATAATGAAATGTTTTTTCTACCTGAGACTGTTTTCTATTTTGCACCCTTGTTTGTTGTCTGTCCCTTTATTACTTTCACCCTTCACCAGCTGTCTTATGTCTGTTTTTCAATTTCTTCTCACTTGCTCCCCTGGTTTTAATTCTTCTCTACAAACCTGTGAGCCAATTCTTTAAATACTCTTCAGCCATTTGTTCTTTCATGTCCAGATATTTTCACATATTTATCCTCACATATCCTCACACGTTTGCCAATGAATGCTGCCGACACCTGACTCCTGCCCTCTACTCTCTCTCAGTACTCTGTCCATCTCCACATATGCTCATCACATTCCTCAGCCTTCCTCCTTGAGCCTGGTTTAACTGTGGACACAGATATATAATACTGACTGACTTCGTTCAAGATAGATCTCTAACATAAGACAGGTCTAAGACAGTGGGCCTCATACTTCACAAATTTTTATACTACATTTCGAAGTTAAAAATCCGTCAAGTAGATGTGACATCACAGGGATGATGAAAGAATTATACAACAGGTGATGTCACACTGTCAGGTGCAACAGTGGATGTTCACCTTGACTGCAAACTACATAAATACCCGGAGGCTGCTGAGAGTTTCCCAACAACTACCTAACTGATCAGTTGCCTTATCCAAAAGTGGTTCTTTCATGAGGCTTTTAGATTATTTGACTGACATAAAGTTTCTCTTTAGATATTGTAATTTAGCTAAAGCCCAAAATAAACTACATGTAGTCACTTAAAACCTGCTGTTAAGGTTTAAAAGATGAAAGCACAACCATTTTATCACCAAGATGTTTATCAAGTCAAGTATGAGGCCCTGAAACTGACCAAATTAAGTTGTAAGATACTGTCAGACAAGTTGATAAAAATAGGATGAGGAAATGTGTCACTAGCCTAACTAGCCCTTTTCACACAGCGCCTCCGCATAATCCCCGAAGGGGTGGATGGCCAGTTCTCCGCCGATGGTGATTCACACAGAGCCGAGCAGCCAGATGAGCCGGAGTGTCAGTTCACACAGAAAGCCGGCGCTGCGGCTCCTAAAGAGACCTGACGGTAGACGTCATGATGATGACGTCGGTGTTTCCCAGGTGTCTCCCCTGTCAATCTAAACCCGCGGACAGTTTCTAATCATATGGATGCTGTTATAATGTGTAGTGATTGAGATCCCAACCCACCAAACATCCTGGAAAGTGACAAAGTTACGTTTTTCGCTATAAATGACATAATTACATAATCACCATCAGTAAACAGGACGCTGTCTGACTCACTCCCGGGGACGGAGGCTGTTTTCTGCAGGAAAGCTCACTGAAGTCTCGGTCGGAGGTCTGACGGTCACGGTGATTTATTTTCATCACAAACACACACGTGAGTTAAAGCTTTTCGCCGGTGACAGATGCTGTTTTTCGGGCAGAAATGTGACGAAGAGTTGGTAGGACAGACGCTTCTCCACGTACAGCTGCGGTATTTGTTTTCCTCATATAAGTTGCCAACGACAGTTAGAGTTACTACGTTGATGTAACGTTGCTTTGTGGGATATTTATCTTTATTTAGTTGAGTGAAGGACCTGTGCAGTTATCAGACAGAAATAATGCGTCTCTGATACTACCTCCAGAGGAGGATCAGGCCGGAGCGAAATTTGCCCCCTCTGAAACTTTCACACAGAGGAGGAGGCAGAGAATTGGAGCAGGATCCCTGCATGCAAACGGCTGTGTGAATGGGGCTACTGAAAACACTGGAGGCTGAACACACTGAGCACCAGCTACTTAGCTGAAACTAACACTATTCATAAAACTACACCAGTGCATCTAATCAGTTTAGATAACTCTGCTCCCACAAAAATAAAATTAAAAAAATTTAAGAAAATTAAGATAATGATCCCTAATCAAATTAGATGAACATCACTGCATTGAATGTTTGCTTATTATCCTGATCTCCTTCACTGTCAGCCTCTCTCTTACTCTCTCTCTTTGTCTGTGGTGGCCCTTCCCACTACTCTGATAACAAACTGAGGCTCAATTCAATTAGATGAATGAGCTTTCTTACCACTGGGGCCAGATTGGCTGCAATTGGATTACAGTGTGTGATACAAACTACAGTAGTAGTTTCTCTCTTTCTCTATACCATTCCATACTTCCACTTCTAAATAAAAAGCCACTACTATTACTTCTGTTAGACTTCTTTCGTCTTCTCTTCATAGCGCATAAATGTGACTCACTGTTTTCCTCTCCCCTTGTCACCTTGCTGCAAGTCTTTCCACTGGAATTTTATTTCATGTATCTAATCTGAACATCTTGTTTCTTTGTGAAGTTGTCGTGGTTGTGTTTTGAGCCGATGGGGTTGTAACTGGTGTGTTCACCAGCACTTATGTACCCACAAGCCCACCTGTGAGGAGGGGGTGATCATCTACAACCAACATGTAAGTGACTCAAACAGTGCACCATGTTATCAAGCATTTTTTGGACACTTTTGCTCGAAGAGTGTTCACAGCGGTCTTTGAGAAAAGTGTGATCACACACTAGCCAATTTGTGGTTCTCACTGAGAGGCTAGTTGATAGAGATGGGTGATCTTTTGAGGTTGTATGGGGATACACAATGCCACTTTTTAGAAATCTCCTTGTAAGGGGCAACCGGGTAAAGACAGGTGTGTCTTTGTGAGTTCAGAAACTGACATTTCTTTACTGTAATGCAGCCATTAAAACCAGGAAAAGACACTGATGTCATATGACCATATAACCATATCCAAGACCATATATAGTCTAATAACATATCACAACAATGATATAATATTAATTTATTGCTCAGTCCCACTAGTTAATTATTTGTTTTTATAGTTTGCAAAAATAAAACTAGCATAAGCTCTTTAAGTCTGTCTGTCTGCTATACACAGACAAACACTGGCACAAATATTGAGAACAAACACCTATCTCTCTCTCGGAGGTATTCAGCTAAACTGCCGTACTTTCGAAATGGTCTTGAATCAGAATTGCAAATCTTCAGTGGCTTGGCACCATGTTTATTCTGATGACATAACAAGCAAGTGATTGTTTTCCCTCATGGATTTACAAGTTTTTTTTCTTATATTTTAAAACCTACATTAAAAAGTAGTGCTCTTAAAAACATTGTTGGATGGTGCTACTACATTTCAGAAAAGTGTCTTTAAATTTCTGAGATACCCAATGGAATTTTCTTTTCTTTCTTTTTTTTTTTTTTTTTTTTTTAAATAAACCAAAGTTTAGACTGAGTGTTACTTGTTTGTGTCCTTGAGGCCTAGCAAACATGCTGAATGACCTCTCATTAGACATTTGTATTTTAATCCTGCATTGAGACTGAATGTTTTGGAATGCTCCAAAGACACCCGTTTGGAACATTCCACAGATAAACAGGTTCATTCATAACAGGTCATGACAGGCCCAGTCGACCACAAGCAAGCAAGGATGGACCAATGTTCACCACTGTGAACACAACAGTATAAAGGATGTTACTACATGGGCTCAGGAACACTTTGTAACACTTTTGTCACTTGAATGCACTTTGCTTGGGAATGATTAGATTGTGTTTTTAATTGCACTTCACAAAGCAGTTAATTTTTCAGGCAGAGAACATATAATATGAATGAAAGATCAATTATATCTAGGATTGGGCCGATGATGGACGATCATACATCGTCGATCACCGACTACTAATCTCTGACCATCATAACATCCAGATTCAAAAGGCTCTCCACCAAGAGTTGATGTTGTGTGTGATATGTGGGGAGAGGAAATTAAAGTATGTTGCTGCTCAGTGCACTAACATCAGGTCTCCATGTCTCTTATCATTTTCTTTTTACACCAGCTGAGTTAGGAGAACCCAAGACACTCGGTTAAATATGTTTCAGCAGCATTTCTTTTCCCCCAGGATGCTGTTTCTCTCACTCATGTTGTTTTTATACAGATTTAATAGCTTAGCTTCCTTGGCTAGTTGGTCAGTGGTGTTTTATGCATATGAGGCTGAAAAAACCTAAGCTAAGACGTGTGGTTCGGAGACGAGGACGCTTTTAAACCAGAGTCATCCTTGCATCTTCTTCTAGTTTCTTATAGATCTCGTCTAGCCAGTTGTATTTATATCACTGCAAATCATAGCAGGAGTCTCTGTTTGTCTCTCAGGGCACTTTTGTACATGGAGGTATCCGTATAATTAGCTAATTCTGCTTATATAGAAATTGCAAGTCTTGGCAAAAAAGGGTGAATTGCAACGCAAAGTAGTACTTTGATGGAATAAGTCTTTAAAACCATAAGTACTTCGAAGAGAGTATTATTAGGGTGTAATAAACCTTCAAAACTATAACAAAAAGTAATAAACTAGGGTCCTGAAACTGCAATCCGGAAAGTGCAGCATCCTCTACGGTAGGGGCGCTGTGGCGATAAACTAGGGTCCTGAAAACGCAGCCTCCACTACTGCAGGACATAGTTTTGGGGACGCGCTGCCTCATATTCATAAACAACGATGTCGTCGTCCATCACAATGTTTCGCTTGAGACATTGTCATATGCCATTGACATCTCCCAACTCTAATTATGTATTTTATTCACATTTCTCCTCATCATTCAACAGCTGTACAACACAGTAACTAATATCATCTCTAAAATAAAACTAGCACCAAACAACATGAGAAGGAATGTTACTGGATCACAAAGGTTAACTTAAATGTGGTTGTGTGAAGCCAACGTTATGAGCTTGCACTGAGTAGGTTTCTGATTCATAAGAACGTGGTTAGTAGATAAAAAGATCTACTTTTCCCTATGAAGAAAAAAGTATTGTTATAGCCAATCATTAATGGCCTCAAGCTTTCTTGTACCTCATATGTCAATACAAGCCGATATTGTTTGTGAATAAAGCTATGAATGTGTCATAAGCAACGACAACAGCAGGTTATGTGTTTAACATCACATTTAAGTTCTGTTATTATTTATGTCCATTTTCCTTTCTCCATTAGTTTTTCATTTCTCTCTCATTCTCTCCTCATGTCCTCCCCTCCTCCTCCATCCCCCAGTTTAAACTCCCCACCTCAGCTCCACCCACATCCAAACCTATTAAAGTCATCACCACACCCACTACCACAATGGCTGCTATGACAACCACCACGACAACTCCCACAACAACAAGAACCACAACATCTGCAGCCCCTGTCACTGTAGCAACCACCCAGGATCCAACCACTCCTCCTGCACCCTTGACTCCACCCACAACCACCACCGACCCTGAGACAACCACTTCACCCACCACCCTGCCCCCTCAGCCTGCCAGCTCACTGCCATCCATCACACCAGCTACAGCTCCACCCCCAGGGGTCACCACCCATCAGGAAAAAGAGACTAAAGCAGGACAGCTTGCTGTTGTCACCCAAAGTGACACTGAAGTCACAGCAGCTACACCCAGTGCAGCCATGGTAGCCATGGAATTATTACCTGTCACTGTGGCTGATGGTCTAAGTGGAGATCTGGAGCCTGTGATGCCTTTGACTGTCCCGCCCCATGACCCTGACTCTTCCCCGTTGGAATTGGTGACCTGGTCGCCCTCAAGTGACACTCAGGACGCCGAGGGAGCTTTAAGCCTGGCAGAACCTCCCACTCCGGCTTCATCTGACTTCCCCCTGCCCACGCCTTTCCCTGTGGGTGAAACCGGTGAGTCTAAGCTCTCCCTCCACCTGGACATGATCCAGACTCCCACTCCAGCACCCACTCGGGATTCCCAGACTGAGGCAGGAAGCCCAGGCAGCTACCCTGAGGTGCTCCTTTGGCCCAAAGAAGAAACAGAGGTCCACGCTGAGATTGCTATCCAGCCGGAGAATGACACAGCCACATTTTCAGCTGCTACTGTGTTGTCAGGTGACGGGGAGGTTGACCATGCCCCCCCATCATACGCCCACCTGCTGGATATTGACTCAGAGCTGGACTACCAGTATGATCCAGATGACGCCTTCCTCCCGGTGAGTTCAGCTGCCGCTTTTCACCTCCTCTTTCTCCTTCTTCCTGTATTTCTACTTCAGCAGTCTCCTGAAGCTCTCATGTTCCGACTGGACTCTGCTCCTGCTGTAAGAACACAGCACAAACATGCCTCCTTGTTTTCCCTGTGTCCTTGCTCCCTCTCTGCTGTCTGACACCTCTGTTCTGTCTGTTGTCTTTTTCTTTTTTAATGGACTGATCCCAAGAAAAACAGCTGCTCCAGTGAGAGCTGCAGCAGTTACTTTTTGTTTAAATGTTTTTCATCTTTCCAGATTGTTTTGCATTTACAACTCTATTACATTCAATAACTCTCTTTTAAGGATGCTGATTGTATGTCTTTGTTTCTCACACTTGGTCATATCCTTGTCATGCATACAGTAGAGCTGAACATCCCAAAGCTAAATGAGTGATTATGCTGTTCCTGAGCAATATTGTGTTTATGCTGTGATTATTTTCTGTAAATATCTGTTAGATAAACAGCGTAATCACAAAATGATCTTGTTTCCACATAAATGGAATCAGATAAATAGATTAAAAGATAGGGAAAAAAGTAAACTCATAAGTTACCTTCTTACCTTACAGTCTAGTGTTAAGTGGACAAGGCAAAATAAGATATTGTATTATTGATACCCTCAGTGTTGCTCTTGAATACTGAAATTTCGTTAGACCATGTTTGGTACCAGGTGCATGCTTGGCTTGTGTTGGTAATAATGCATAGGGAGTTAATACTCACACAGGACACTCACATCAAGGTTTTAAGCATTTATTTCAACAATTTTGTGGTGCAGTTCTAGAACAAATCTGATGCAGATGCTACTAACCCCAACGTAGCCTGAAATATGCAAAGCTCAGCATTGATGTATGCAGACTGAATGAGCCCCCAGATCTTTGAATGAACTGCCTTCAGTGAGTTTGGTCGTGGACATAATTGGAACATGTGACTATAAAATTCTATGCTTGCCTGATCTCAAGGCTATATGTGTGTTAAAGCTCAAATAAGGATGAGTTAGAAAGAAATCTAAAAACAATATGTCAGTCCAGCTCTGATTTGTATAGCTTTATTTATTTATTTGTTATATTAATTTGACATTTATTTAATCAGTCACTACGAACTAACTCTTATTTACAATGGTGGCCTGGCAAAAAGCAAAGGGTTTGTTTCGCAAATGTACAGTCATAACAATATAACAACAGAAAGAAGAACAACAAGGGGGCGGCTGTAGCTCAGTGGGTAGAGCCATTCGATCAGTGATTGGAAGGTCACTGGTTTGATTCCAGGCTCCCCTGGGCGGGACTGCGCTACAGGCCAAAGTATCCTTGAGCAAGATACTGAACCCCTAAACTGCTCCTGATGTGCAGTTGGCACTAGCCTCTGCCATCAGTAAGGGTCCTGCAATGAGCTGGTGACTCATTCAGGGGTGTACCCTGGCCTTTGCCCAACGAGTCACTGGGATAGGCTCCAGTAATCCCCCTGAAAAAGGGGGCAACATCACCGCAACCCCGCGAGGGAAAAGCGGGCTAGAAAACGAAACGAAGCGAAGAAGAACAACAATAAATACAAAACAGATCAAAGCAAAAAGGCTTGTAAAAAAAAAAAGGGAAAAAAGAAAACAGTGAGGGAATTTAGTCCTCAGTGATCCAATTACAAGAGAACAGCCATCACTTCACACCTTTTACTGTTACCATTATTTGTAAATTTTGAAATGTCTTCTTTAATAAATTGAGTGTAAATGGAAACAGTTGAAACAGTGTGTTCAAACAGATGTTGGCAGATAAGAAACACTGTAGACACAGAACCACAGCTTTGATTTAATGCTGAATTTACAAGAAGGCACCAATGATTTAGAATTTGTTGTAGCTATTTCACAAAGTTTGTTCTCAACAACTCCTAAAATCAGGCAATTTGTTAAGGGAACTTGGTATTTTTGATATTGTGGTTAGTAGTTCAATGGTTGGATCAGTTGAAAAAGACAGTGTGTTCACAAATAGCTGCTGCTAACATTGGCAGCTTAACAGTCATTTACATGACACTGAAGAACATAGAGATCAGAGAGTAATCTCTTCTTAATTCTTCTCCTACTCCGGGGAGTAGTTCACACCTGTAAAATTCACTTTAATTCATCTTCCATGTATAAATGACAGGAAGTACAGTTTAACAAACAGGGCAAATAACCTGCCATGTTTAGCAAAACTTTACTGTGCTTTCATTACCCACAGTGAAGTTTGATACAGTTTCAGTCGGACACTATGCTAGTAAGTAGTTCATCCTTGGTATGTATGTGTATTGGGCAACAGGGGGATGAGGGCTCCTTCGTCAGCTGGGGCTCCTCTGCTTGTCCCTGTGTGGAGAAGGTCCAGGGTTCATCACTGCTGCCTGTCAGAGTGGAGAGGAAGATCACCTTACTGGCCCGTAACCTGCACCTCTATCAGGTACACACACGCACGCGCACACACACACACACACACACACACACACACACACACACACACCTTCAACACGTGTCTATAGGGCTGCTCGATTATGGCAAAAATCATAATCACGATTATTTTGATTGATATTGTAATCACGATTATTAAATCAGATTATTGATTTGAGAACAAGCATTTATAGAACTTTTAACTCTGGTATATCTTTTAACAGGATAAGTTTGAACTTCGAAACGAAACAAAATGAAAGTTTGAACTGAAAAGCAAGAAAATGCTAATAAATAAGAGAAAAATATATTAATAAAATGAATGAAATTATATGTAAAAATATAATGCTATTGACACTTCTCTTGCAACTTTTCTGCAACATTCGTCATAAAGGGCAGGCAGCGCAATTCTGCTGAAATGGTGACGTGATGGTAACACAGACCGCTTGTCCAATGTGTTAATCAGTTTATTGGACCCTGGCTCGCTAACGGTGTTGATAGGGCACATGTCTTTGTATGTGACGGCATCCGTTATTTCTTTATGCCTTCGGGAGCTGGGTGGATATGCATATGGATTATGATTATATTGTTTTTATGATCGAGGGAAGCCAAAATCGAAATTGAAATTGAAATTAATCACCCTGCCCTACGTGTCTATGTGCCTGGCTGATGATCCCCTCACCTAACACATGTCCTTGTGTGTTCAGGACACTGAGCTGGACTATGAGTGTGTATTGGTCATCGAAGGGCAGACGGTGGTGGTGGACGCCTATGCGGAGACCGATGACACCAATCCATCAAACTTTGACATCACCTGTCAACTGCACCAGGTCTGATAATGTGCACTCCAGACACGAATATAACAGGAGAACTTGGATCCAGTAAATGTCATTGATGATAAGCTGATGTTATCTGAGGCAGGATTCAACTGTTTCGGCTTTTTTTAATGAAGCCTTTGCTGTTTTGTCCAGTACACATATTCTTCTCCTGTGGAGGAATACAACGCCATGGTGTATGTGAAGAGGAGGGACACCTTCCATGTGGACAGCTCTCCTGATCTGTATGGTGAGGAGCTAGATTACATTGTTCCGTGTTAGATTTTATTATTCTCATGCTGCTTTTTTCCTGTCAACATGTGACTATTATCCTCTGAGAATCAAACATTGACTGATGCTGTCATGTTTGTGCTCTGCCCTTAGTGACTCTGTACAACTGCTCTGTGGGTCGCTCTGACTGCAGCCGCTGTCATACAGCTGACCGCAAGTATGGCTGCGTGTGGTGTGGTGGTGCTCACGCCAGCTGCTTGTATTCAGACACCTGCAGTGAATCCGTACAGGAGACGTGCCCCGCCCCTGTCATCCACTCTGTGAGTTCTGACTTTTAACCTCTTCACTTACATCTTTACTGTGGGAGCAACGGTGCTCTTTCTTCACCATACATTTTTGGCACTTGCAAATGTATCATTAATAAGAACAGATACCTCCAGAGATATCCAGAAAACTCCTTTCTAAATGAAGCATTTCCTGACTTCCCTCAGATTGAGCCTCTCTCTGGCCTGTTGGAAGGTGGCACAATGGTGACCATCTCAGGCTCCAACCTGGGCCAGAAGGCTGATGACATCCTCAACTCTGTGATGGTAGCTGGGGTTCCATGCGCGGTCATTCCCCTCCTCTATGAGGTCTCCTCCAGGTACATACAATCTGCTGTACTTTCATCTTTTATGGCAATTTGATGAAATCCTTTGTGGATTAAGCACATTTCTCAACACTATACACTACAAAAGCATATGGGTCCTTGCAAAAACTTTTTATTAGCTTAATTAAATAGTGCCAGGGTGAATGTCTGACAGCTACCCTAAGAGGAATGATGTCTGTCTTCCAGGATTGTGTGCAGGACCAAAGCCAGTGGAGGAGAGAAAGAGGGCCAGGTGTCTGTTGAAGTGAGCGGAGGCGAGTTTGGCCTGTCCAGCCAGACATTCAGCTATCGGGTACATCAGATTCCATTTAAATGTCCAGAGTGTAGAATTTAGGGGTTCTATTGGCAGAAATAGAAGATAATATTTATAATGATGTTTTCATTAAGAATGGTTGTGTTTTCATGACCTTATCCTTTTATATCTACAGAAGGAGAAGGTCCTCTTCTACACAGTTGGCCATGATTTTACAGTAGCCCAGAACAGACAAACTAAACACTGGCTCCAGAGAGGGCATTTTTGAGTTTTCAACATTTATAGCAGCCACTGTAGGGGAGGATGAGGTGATGGGTGTTCAGTTACATGCCACTGAATCCTATACAATTAATTAATTATAGTAGAAAGGGACTTTGTCAACTCATCAGAGGGAATTGTGTTGTTGCAGTAGCAAATGGCTAAAGCACAGAGCAAAAAGAACATCAATATTTCAGCAACCCTCTTCCAACTGTGTCAACTGGTTAATGATCAGTTTCTCTTTGAGTTTGAGAGTCCGATCCAGTTCTAACCGTCACCTTCCTCCAACCTTTCCTCCCTGGCAGGACCCATTTGTGATGGGGGTGTCTCCTGAAAGGGGGCCTAAAGCCGGAGGAACATGCTTGACAATCACTGGCCGAAACCTGCTGACAGGACGTCGCTCTGACCTCACCATCACTGTGGGAGGGGTGCCCTGTAACGTGTAAGACGCTCTTACATCTCTCTCTCTCTCTCTCCGTCACAGACAGACAGACAGACAGACAGACATTGATGATTTGACTGTGGGGTCAGTGAAGTATTGCAACATTTAAGAATAAGTGTGTCCTGTGTGCCTTCTCCTCCTCACCTCAGTGTGTCAGAGGTGCAGACATCCAGTGTTCAGTGTGTGACAGGCAGCAGTAATAAGACAGGAGATCACCGACTCACCCTGCATTACGGCAGCAGCCAGCGCCACCTCCACTCCTCAGCCTACCACTTCACCCACAACCCCAACATCACCCACGCCACACCAGCAAAGAGCTTCCTGGAGTGAGTCTCACCGTCATTTCTCAACCTTCAATTAAAAAGTTGATGTGTGGTCCATAGTGAAGTACATGAAATGTGACTTTTTGACTTTTTAGTGGTGGCCGGCAGATCTACGTGTCAGGCCACAACCTGGATGTGGTGCAGGAGCCCCACATGGTGGTGACCGTCACTCCCTACGATTCAGTCCGCCAGAATAAAAGGAGGAAGCGAAGACGTAGAAAGAGAAGGAGTGGAGAGCAGGGGGAGGACAAGGAGGAGACTGTGGGGAGGCCAGCGTGGATGGTTCCCAACTCTGTCTGTCCTGGAGACCCTGTTTGCTCTGTCAAACAGGTTAGTTTGTGTGTGTCTGTGTTAGTTTATTTCTAAATTTCCATGACTAAATATCTTTTCTACACTCTCATCTTATAGTTCACGGAGCGCTGTGAGGTGAACTCCTCTACTCTGATCCTCTGTCGCTCTCCTATGGTGGACTCCTCCATCTGGGGGTCAAAGGTCACTGTGGAGTTTCTGCTAGACAACCTGCGCTTTGACTTCAGCCACCTGAACCCCCAGACCTTCAGCTATGAACCAAACCCTGTCCTGCGGCCCCTCAACCAGCAGGACCCCCTGAAGACCTACCGCTACAACCCTGGCAGCTTCATCCAGCTGGAGGTTAGAGGAGAGGATGTGATAGGGTGCTTTTCTTTATGCTAGCATGTCTCCTTGATCCTTCACTCAAATCTCTTCCTCGCATCCTGGCTCCTTCCAGAAAGATGTGAGATGGAGGTGTGGGGAACGATACACTTGTGTTTCATCTCCAGAAGCCTCCTCTGTTTTTGGTTTTCAAGGTGCATTTAAGGGACTTAAAGATCGTCAGTGATGGCCCAGGGGGAAAGACTTCCAGATCACTGCAGGAAAGAAGAGACTAGAAAGCATAGCGTTGTGTAATGAAAAGCTCTGGAATATGTTATTTTACTAAGTGAACCAATGATGGCATTCTCAGTTTGTCAGAAAACAACAACCAGACTTGTGTGCTAATGCATTTATCCAAATAGATCACTTGTAGCGGGAAAAAACATCAAACAGCTGAAAAAATGGAAAGTCGTGCTATGCAGGGTCGAGGTGAAGTCTGAACAAATGAGTCTTGAGTCTTTTGCAGAAGATGGAGAGTGATTCCGCTGTCCTGACATTGGTCGGAAGTTAGTTCCACCACTGAGGTGCCAGAACAGAGAAGAGTCGTGACATTGCTGAGCGGGCTTTGTTTGCTCTCAGCGATGGCGGGACCAGCTGACCAGCTGATGAAGTAGAGCAAAGTGCTCACGCTGAGGCATGTGGTCTGACCAGTGTTTGGAGGTAGAAAAGTACAGTTCCGTTGACTGCCTTGATTACACCCAGGTTCCTTGACAGTGACTGACGGGTCCATGCAAGGGCAGTCTTGGTCCCGGGATGAAGAGGAGTTCAGGTGGAGCTTGAGGTGATGCGCAGCGGTTTAGAGATGAATGAAACAAGAGATACAGGTCTGTAGTTTCTGATGTCAGCTGAGTCTAGGGTGGGTTTCTTTAGGAGTGGCTTTACTGTAGCTGTCTTGAAAGGAGCTGGAATAAGGCCTGAAGTGAAAGAGTGTTAGAACCTGATTTTATGTCAATCAATCCCGTCAATGTTCGGACCTTTCACTAATTGTTGGATTTTGTCTAAAATTGGATACAGCTTTGCATTACCTTGAATTCAGTGCTGGTCTTTGATGGCCTACTGCCCCAGCCTTGGTTGTCAGCAGTGCTATTTGTCATTATGGTAGAAGAACAGAACAGTTACATGAAGTGTGCTTAAACAGGCTAATATAATTATTATAAAACTACATGTTTAACCATAGTTAAAGAATAACAAAAGCTCTTAAAACTGCCAAACTCTTAAATCAAACAATGTTAAAAAGATATCAATTTTTTGACATCAAAAGAACTTGAAATTAAAAAGTTCCATCTCCATATGTTTTCAGGGGGAAAACCTGGACCTGGCCATCACGAAGGATGAGGTGGTAGTGTTGGTGGGTGAGGGTGTGTGTGCTGTCAAGACCCTGACGGCAAACCATTTGTACTGTGAGCCGCCACCTCAGCAGCCCTCCCCGGTATCCAACGGCAAGAAACAAGAGGGCTCCGACAGTCTGCCTGAATTCACTGTGAGTCAGCCACACTATAACCACAGAATAACTTCGCTGTTTACAGCATGTGACTGGACTGTGTGAGAACCTGACAAGGACACTGCTCTAAGTAGGGAGTGTGTGTCTGTGTTTCAGGTCCAAATGGGCAACCTGAACTTCTCCCTTGGTAAGGTTCAATACGACAACCTCAGCCTGTCCACCTTCCCCCTGGAGGCTCAGATTGGAGTTGGGGTCGGGGCGTCCATTGTAGCCCTCATCGTCCTCATCATCGTGCTCATTTACAGGTCAGTGGGTGAACTCAGACACAGGAAAAAGGCACACAATCAGATCAATTTATGAATCGGAGTTTTTGACCACTATTAGCGCTATAGAGCAATGTTTTGATGATACTGAGAACTAAATAGGGCTTGGTAATTCACATCAGGACATGAACTTCATTAGGTAAATGTGCAATTCAATATTTGTATCTCTGATCTGAATAAGCCTAATGACTTTGATTTAGCTAGTCAGAATTGTCAAGGCTGCCATCTAAATTAAATGCTGTCAGGTTACCTCAAAGGCTGCAGCAGCATGTTATTATGCACCCAGAGAGGATGCACTTTTTTGAGACCATTTTGATACATTAATTCTTGTCTTTAATGCACACACCAACATTTGAATAAAACATGAAGTGTGAATGAGCCAGTTTTAACTAAGATTCCTCTTATGTCAGATCAGTCGTAAAAAACATTGTTTTGCTCTCACAGTGTGTGGCAGAAGAGGTTAAAAATTTAGTGAGAGTTCCAACTTTATGTCCTGTCAGAAAATGTATTAGTGGATTTGCTGTGAGAAGAAGGGGTGAGTTCCCCTCTTATTACATTAGTTAATTAAGGCTTCAAAGGCACAACAAGTTTCAGAATCCATCAGTGAGTGAGAGATCAGAAAACACTCTTCTTCCTTCTCATTTTCCAACTCCTCGTAGTGCTCCTGTAGTGACACCATCCCTCTCTCACACCGGATGGTAATAATGGCATGAGTATGTGTCACTTTCTGTAAAGGCTGTGTCATGTCTGAATAAATCTTAGACACTAATGTGTGAACAAGAAAAGGCCATTACGTACTGATAGAGGAAGCCACTAATGTTGCACATTCCAGGTCTGAGAAGGGCTCAACATTAGATAAGAGTCATGGACCCATCAGCTAGCTGACCAGCATAAGCTACAGGTCATACCAGTCTAAGTCAGCAAAGAGGTCTGTAACAGCAAAAACCTGTATTTTTGGACGTTTAACCATGTACTGAACTGATTAAAGCTGCATTTTATTGTTTTATTGCCACACATCCCCCGAACCTCTAGCGTAGCAACATTAAAAAGAGCCATACAGAGGAAACTTCTTCGATTCCACGCTTTCTTTTCAATCACACATAAAATCCATCACAAATTCAGCTTTTTATCATCTGACAAACATCTCCATACTCCGGCCCTCCCTCTCCCAACCTATTTTTTATCCTATTGTATTTTTTTGTTTAACCATTTATTCTTTGTTTAGTTGTCGTTAAGTCTCTTAGTTATTGTTAAGTGTCCTTGGGTACCCTGAAAGGCGCCATATAAATTAAATGTATTATTATTATTAGGGCCCAAGCAGGTCACAGACCTGTGAGGTCCCTATTGTAATTGGAAAAATGATTCTTATTAGGGTCCGAGCAGGGAACCTGCAAGGACCCTATTGTAATGGCAATGATTATTTTTTATTTTTTTCTGACAAAATGATCTTATTTTTCACTGCCTGAACATACCCCAAAACTCATCAAAATTGGAATATAAGTCATACCTGCCGAAAATTTTTATAATCTGTTGTCATTCCCAAATTTCACCACAAGGTGGCGCTATAATCAAGGAAAATGTGTTTTGCCTAATAACTCTCACATACTTTGTCGCACATTCAAAAACCATATATCCACGCGTTCAGTGAATTGTGCTGAATCTTGTGGTATAGGCCACGCCCATTTCCGCCTAGCGGTTTTTTTCGCTAGGTCGCAAAATGTCGAAAACCTACTTTTTAAAACTCCTCCCAGGCAATTTCACCGATTGGCGAGAGACTTTGCACATAGCATCTGTGGACCCTCCTGACAAAAAGTTATTAAAAGAAATTTGATAGGCCAAACGATACTCAAGTTATTAAATAACAACTTCCTGCAGATTTCGTATAAACAGGAAGTGAAGCATATCTCAGCATCGGTATGTCCGAATGACATGAAACTCAGGTTCCTACTTCCCCATGAGCCCCTGAGGCTCTGTGCTAAATTTTGGCAGATGACCACAAGGTGGCGCTATTTTAATTGAACTAATTTATATCTCAACATGGGTTCACCGGATTAATACGAAACTTGGTAGAATTGTTGCTGATGGCCTCCTGAGGATATCCAACGAAGGGGTTACCGATGGTGCCAGTTTTTTTTTGTTTTTGGCCCTGTGCCCACACCATAAGACTTATGGAAATGAAATTCATAGGGGTGGTAGAGACTGGCCCCTGTAACTCACACACCAAAAATCACCAGCAGGTGGCGCTGTTTTAATGTATTTTTTTTTTTGCACATAACTCTCACATAATATGTCGCACATTGATAAACCTTATATCCACGTGTTCCCTCAAATGAGCTGAATTGTGCTGTTGGCCACGCCCACTTTCGCGCTAAATTTCCATTCGCTAAGTCGCAAAAATTGAAAAACCTACTTTTTCGAACTCCACCTAGGCGATTTGACCAATTTGCACCAAACGTGCCATGTAGCATCTGTGGACCCTCCTGACAAAAAGTTATTAAAAGAATTTCGATCGGCCAAAAAACGGCCAAAATAGAAAACAACAAATTCCTGCACATTGTGTTCAAAACAAATAATCTTACATATCTTTACAAAATACTGTCTCATTAGCATAAAACTTTTCTTATTTGTGTCCCATTGCCCGATGAGGCTTTGTGCCAAATTTGGTGCAAATCGGCCAATAGGTGGCGCTCTGATGGCACTCTAAATTTGTGTCAATGCAATTAAATGGGAAAATCTTCAAATCCTATTCAAAGCTTATCCACTTACACCTCCTTGTCCCCCATACATTCAGCCACAGACACCATTCAGACGGTTAAACAGTCAGAAGTCCTTCATAACATTACTCTTAACATTACTATTCAGCTTTTCAGCCCTTTCTGACATTATTTAATACCAACAGGATCAGACC
>OMLP01019064.1:0-73801 GCA_900302685.1 Spondyliosoma cantharus
TCCCCCTTTTTGAATAGGGGGACCACCACCCCGGTCTGCCAGTCCAGGGGCACTGTCCCCGACTGCCACGCGATGTTGCAGAGGCGTGTCAGCCAGGACAGCCCCACAACATCCAGAGACTTGAGGTACTCAGGGCGGATCTCATCCACCCCCGGTGCTTTGCCACTGAGGAGCTGGCAAACTACCTCAGTGACTTCAGCTTGGGAGATGGATGGATCAACCTCTGAGTCTCCAGCCTCTGCTTCCTCTATGGAAGGCGTGCCAGCGGGATTGAGGAGATCCTCGAAGTATTCCTTCCACCGCCCGACGATGTCCCCAGTCGAGGTCAACAGCTCCCCACCTCCACTGTAAACAGTGTTGGTGGAGGGCTGCTTCCCCCTCCTGAGGCGACGGATGGTTTGCCAGAATTTCTTCGAGGCCGACCGGTAGTCCTCCTCCATGGCCTCCCCGAACTTCTCCCAGCCCCAAGTTTTTGCTTCCGCAACCGCCCATGCTGCCACATGCTTGGCCTGCCGGTACCCATCAGCTGCCTCAGGAGCCCCCAGTCTGTTCTCTCCTAACTCCATATAGACCTTATTATTTGACTTATGAATTATTCAGGAACCACTTCATTATCGATCAGGTTGTTCTCGCTCCTTAGTTCTCACTCGTTCCTTAGTACCTGCTCACATTTTTATGTTCTATACTGTACAATCTCACCATGTTGATTGCTGATTTAAAGCCTGCACGGACAGAAATAAGTCAATGTCCAGAATAAGACTGGCAACCACTTCCCTTCCTCAGGGCTCGCAGATAAGCTTTTCATGAATAAAGTTTGTCTCAGTTTAAAGCGAAACTCTCGCCAAAATGCAACCAAGGATTTTTTTGTGAATGTATATGAGTCAAACATTCGTGTACATGGATAATTGCAATGAAAGAGGCACAGTTAAGGTGGACTGCTCATAAAGCTTAGTTCCATATAAATGCACGGAAAATTAGTTGTTTTGTCATTAGCGAAAAACAATATTGACCTTGAAGTTGTAAAAGGAGCTTCATATAAGAAACAATACTAAAATCAAAAGCCGGAAAAGTCACGTGAGATATCGCAGTAGCATTCCATCTTAACTGTCCTCCATGTTACGTTGCATTCGGAGATCGATACTTCTCGGCTGCCATGGTGGCGGCTAGCGTAACAAGCTACTGCTAACGTGAGTTGTTCAAAAACTTTCTTTTTAGTAAACGCTGTGTACACAAACAATGTTCTTAATGCTGGTGTTCATGTGTAGAGACCCTGGTGATACTACGAGCAAAGTTTCATGTTGTGTCGAGCCTTCTTAGTGTTTTAAAAATAGCGATTTTGATGTGAGCGTAAAAGTGCCCTTGCACTCCATTGAAAATGAGCTTGCCCGAAAACGAAACTACGGTAAATCTTAAAAGTGCCTCTTTCGTTGTAATTATGCATTTACTCTAAGGTTTGACTCATATACATTCACAAAAAAAGCCTAGGTTGCATTTTGGCGAGAGTTTCGCTTTAAACCCCCCAACCCAACCCAAACCCCCCAAATTAGCTGCATTTCCTGTGCTACCTATAGAGTACAAGAGCTGTTTTAGACAATGCTCAGCCGCTGTTAAAGGTCAGAAGGATCAAAATGTTCTTGTCACATGCTGTGTGACAGGGCGGGGGGAAAAAATGTCTCTCTTCACTTATATCCTACAAGTTCACTCTATAGTTATGTTACAAGAAGCAATTGTAATCAGTCAGTGAGAATAGTGGAATCTTTTGTTGATATTACCATCGAAGGATTTTTTCTGCAAGTCACCATTAGATTCTCCCTGCTGAAAAAAGTGAGAGAATCTTCCGGCTGACTGGAAATGAGGTGCCGTTGTGGCTTTGCCTCTCGCTAAAACCTGCATTTAGAAGTCTAGCTGCCACTTGGTGCTGTGATAACCACTTGCACACCAGAGCAATTTCAAACCAGATGAAACATTTGACAAAAGTGGCGTGGTGATCATGTGAGGTCCAACCCAAATCAGACAAACCATGCCAGTCTGGCGATGGGGTTTTTTCAAAATAACCCTCTCTCCCGGCTCCCATGTGCCTCCTATTTAGTGGCTGATTTCTGACGTCAAGTTAGGTAGACCTGCGCAAAGGCCATGCAGGTCTGTAATGAGCAAGTTAGCGCAGAATAAGACACAGACTCTTTATATTTACAGTACGTGTGTGATTTGCATATTCTGTAACTTCTGTGTTCTTTGGTGGAGTGAGTGTTTGTGTTGGTGAATACAACACATTCAAACTGTTTTGGAGTCTGGATTCGGCTTATAAACTCACTTTGCCTCTGGTTTCACTTAATATGCACTGATTTAATCTTGTACGACCTAGCAGACGCAACATTGTTTAATCTTGTTTATTCTCTGAAATTGTGTGATTTACCAGAAATGAATGCCTCACTTACCTTTGTATGTCTGCACACAGAGGCACGAAGGCAGAGGTCTGGGAGCCTTACGCACGATGGGAAACCTGTTGGCCTGAGACCTGAGAAAAAGTCCGTCGCTTGATGGCAGTTAACCTTACAGTCGGGAGCTAATTCAATAAAGATCTTTTTTCACCCGGTACGCCTCTACAGCTGAGCCTAAAATGAGAGAGGATAAAAGACAGTAACCCAAGCGCTATGGAAGGGCGTCTGACTTGCCACATTAAAGGCAAACCCAGGCCGCTGTCAAGCAGCGTTAAGCACCGCTCTCATAAACTCCTGTCATATACTATAGACCGGCTGAGAGCGAACTGCACCATCACCCCCGGCCGACCTCTTTCCCTATATCTTAATTCAGAGGTCAAAGACAGATTGGTCAGTATTCTTTCACGGACTTTATGTTATTTTACCCGACTGGTACATCCTGAATCCAAAAACGTTCCCCACTCAAACAAACTGTAATCATTATAGATTAATAACCACAAATATGCCATCAACCAGTAGGTGAAGTCATCAAGGATTACAGTTGGGAGGGGTGGCGTTGTGACTATGGGTGTCTCAATGAACAACTAGGCAGCTAATAACAATGTAAAGTCACATTCCCACTGTGAGAAATCCATAGTAATTGGATGGATACACTGCGGGAGGAGCTACTCTCAACTATACACAGGAAAAAGACTGTAAATAAGAATACAGACATACACCTTACTCACCCAAATGCTACAGTGAAAATGCATAGCATCTTCAAAGCAATGTGGTTTATGTGTAACAAAAAATAAATACATTTGATGAAGTAGCAAGACAACTTTATTAAAGTCTGTCTGAAAACACATTTAGCCATCCTTTTTGCAGTCAACAGTAATATTGTTTTAAAAATGTATACTCAATGTCTTGTGAATGATGTAAATGACATTGTGACATTTGATCATTAAACCAAAAGACATCAAATGTGAAGTAGAATATGATTTTTTTCTCCCCCTTTTGGTTTTTGAGTTTTTCTCAAAGGACGGCATGTGATTAATAGAGCAGACATGCATGTGTCAGCAGAGAGAAATGTGTTTTTCTCAGGAATGCTGTAATATAAGAACTAACATTACGCTCTCGCCGTCGGTAAGCACAGGTGACGCATGCAGGCATCACAGAAGTCCCACAGTGAAGCCACAGGCTCCACAGAGCGCACTAACTGGGATGAAGCCCTGGTGAGTCCAGAACATTCTCCCCGCTAACATGCTCGTGCAGGCATACTGTGTGAGAAGTGTGGGTTTGCTGTGGACAGGTTGAAGTCTACACTAATCCAACCTGAGCCCCCTGTTGGTTGGTCCCACTTCGGGCTTGCCCACTTCGGGCTTGCCCACAGAAAGCCCAACATCAGGTTAGCCTGTGCAGGGCCCATACCAATTTTGGCCCAGTGGGGAGTTTATTTGTGTTTTTTAAATGAACCTCTAATTTAAAAAAGTCAAATAATTTCCTGAAATGAAATGGTGCTTTATGAAGTCTATGAAGTTTACTTATGAAAAGTATGTCCACAAAAATCCATTAAAGGGCTTAAACCAAAGGTTACCATAACAATTGTCCCTGCAACTGACAGGACAGAAGCAGTTTGAATTGGTTTTACTAGCAGCACAGCTTCTTTTATATTTTTTTGTAATTATTTATTTATTTAAAGTATAGTCCCTTTGTTGTGTAATTAAGTTGTGCTTGGAGTCATCTTGGAATTATTGCACTTAATGCACATACTGTACATGTTTTTCAACCCAGGTTTTAGCCAAGTTGAGGATACAACACCAGTTGAGTGTGAGCTGCATGCTAGCAAGACACAAGGCTATTGTTATGCATCTATTGTTGAAAGAGCATTAGCTAGCTAATAATATCCATACATCAGGAAGAGTAACACCACCTGGTTGAGGACTAAATGTAATCTCTAGAAGGTAAGTATGCCTATGTATGTTTTTAATAAAGTTCCATTTTCATGCAGTTTATAATTAAACTAAGGCACTAATTATGACTAGCGCGTTAGCATGCTAGCTACATCGGTATAGCTCGCTCATTACTGTGTACTGGCAAAGACAACTTTGGAGTTACAGGGAGGCTGTCAGGTTGTATGCTTCATCTTTTGTAGGAGGCTAGCTGCCCAACCAACCTTTTCATATTTGTCTGGTAAAAAAAAAAGTGTGTGTTTTGGTGTTTAGGAATTTGTTGTAAACCCAGCATTTCAGCTCACTAGCTACTAACTGGAGACTTCCTGGTCCCGCTGTAGAGTCAATTGCCCACACTGTTGGTGCTGTTGACTTTAAGCTAGCCAGTGTAGCCTGGTGCAGTAGGTACCAGTGCATACCCAGAGTAATTCAAACTTGTTAAAGCAGAAAAACAACAATTTGATCATTTTCGGCCAGCTCATGTATAAGATAAGGTCTTTTTATTTCATCACTGTATGACTTCAATTGATATGTGAACTATAAGTTAAGGATTTAAAATGTATCTGTATACTGTATACACTGGTTAAAATGAAAATTCAGTGAACAGAAAATGCTGTACATTACTATAAAAATGCTTTTCTTAATGTTTTTGTTTGTATTGTTTGCATAATACCCCATAAGTGTTACACATGAAGCTAACATGTTCTGGTAAAATAGCCAACAAAGTATATAAGATACCTCCCAAAATTTTGGCCTTTACTGCCATTGATAATTATAATGTAATTAGATATCACTTACATTACGTACTACTGAAAATGTAATCGCTTAGTAGGTTCCACTTTCCAAATAGAGTAGCCTACACAGTAAAAAGCATGATGACTTGTCTCCCAAATGCTGAATGTTTAAAGATCCGTTTGACAATTATCAAGCTCTGCTTCTGACTTTCTTTACTGTACAAGTTGTAAAGAAGAATAGAAGGATGGAGGCATGTGTTTAGTAGTGTTAGAGGAGAACTCAAAGTTGAAATGAAAGGTCAGTTTCACTTTCCGGGCGAATAGTTCATCAGCACTATGAGCACCACAAATACCTTTAAATGCATCTCACAACTGGAAAATAAGTAAAAAAAATGTCCTTGTGTTATTTTCTCCAAGGTCAGCATTGACAATGACTGAAACCCAGATTGACATCTGAACTGCTGAAGCCAAAGATGAAGCAAGCAGTTATACCCCGATGAACCAGAAGCACTAACAAGCTAATGGCAGCAAGTGAAAGGTAAGTAACAGATAGTGTGTACTGCAAGTTCAGCATTTTTTATGCTTATTCAGAAATCTGAAACAAACAATAGGAATAACTGTTGAGGCATGAGATCCATTAGGCTTCTAGCATTAGCACTGGGTTGAAAGCAAAGCATTTGCTGCAACTTAAGCATCAGGTTGGAGGTACAATATTTGGCCAGGGAGTGGCAGAGGGCTGTCTCTGCCTGGCCAGGCCTGACGCCTTAACCAGGCTTTTACAGTAGGAAGGAGTGAAGCACACCGAGGTTTACCGCCATGCTGGGATCACCAGTTTAATAGAGGCTCGCCCTAGCCCACATTCAAACCCTGCATCTCTTGGCTCCCTTCCGGCAGCTGGGGTATACTGGGGAGCGTTCCCATGGAAAAGCTGTTAAACTGGCCACGGTAGTGAGGATGAGGAACAAGTTTCCATCATGTTCTAACTAGCTACAAAGAGATTCACATATTGCACTGCCATATAGACTCCTGCAAGATAGTCCTATTAATTGCGATGTGTTGGGTTTTAAATGGGCAGTTAGAGGATTTTGTCTGAATTTTTCTCTGTTGTTTTCCATTATGGTAGCTACAGGTGTGTGCATGGTCAGGTCTGTTTCCTCTTGATGTTTCAACTGACCTATGAGGGGTCTGAGCGAGCTTGTTTTTGCATCGTCTCCATGTTGCTATGCAGACTGACTTTTCCATTGGCCGGGTTTTACCAGTCATCCTTAAAGACAAGCCTGGTCCTGATTGTTCCGGATCGTACGGCGGAATCAAATTAGGGACTGGTAATGGCCATAAAGTCCATGTCTGAGGCATTATACTCAAGGGCGTGGGCCCACCTCACATTTCCCATCCGCATTTCCTTTCGTCCCCGCTTCTGAGCAGGATTGTCAGCTTTTGTTCATTACCAGCTAATCTGGAGGATTTGTAACTAAAACAACAAACAGATAAAAAAGCACAAATCAATGGGAGAGAGTGATGTTACACAAATTAACTGTATGTTCAAATTGGCCAACTCATACATCATGCTTATTCTTCCATGAGTGGGTCCCCATGCTTTGCAGTTGTTTATAAAATCCAATAATGTCCTACAGTACATCACAGTGATTCAAGGTGCATGTCCTGCTCCTTGTGTCTTTTTTTCTTCTTCTTGGGAGACACGGGAATACCACAGTGTTTATCTCACTTACAGTTACGACGTTAGTAGCAAAAATACCACTCTACAATACAAGTCTCTGCAAACTTCCATAACCAGGGGCATTTTAAAGATGATCTGTATCGCTATGTGGGAGCATTCTCGACTACTTAAATATGTAAACAGAAGCCAACTTACAATAACTAATTACCAACTGTTGACTGTTGCTGCTGTTTGGTTAGATTTATCCTCATTTACCCTCTCCTATGGGCATGTGAGCACTGAATTAGTGTTTGTTTGAATATGCATTATTAAAAAAGAGCCAGCAACCAATTTGGAAATGTTTCCAGACTCTGACTTGCGAAATATTGAAAACTCTCTTGTTATCATTACTTTTCAGTCATTTATTTTTTCCTTCTCTGCAGGACCCTCAGGGTGTGAAATTATATTGTGGCATTTTGCTGGCTCAGTGATTGCAGGTAGATATCAATCTTGTCAATCTCAAAATGTATACCACACTCCTTTGGTTGACTTTGATGTGTAAGATCAACGATTGATACTTTGTTGCTCAACACCTGTCAATGTAGTTAAGGTTCTTACATATTCTGACCTGCAGAATTCCTTGGTTTTAAAAGCAGATTACTCGGCTATAGCTAAGTCAGTATCTCTGCTCTGATTGCCTGGTTTGCATGCCTTCTTGAGGGTATCACAGCAATGTGTTAACACTTGTGCCGTAATCAAACATACATTCTTCCAGATCCTTCTATGACAAAAAATGTAGCTCTCAATAAGAAGTTCCGACCCAAAGAAGATGGGTCTCTTTTATTGTCATTTTTAAGAGTTTAAGTTAAGTAGATTTAATTAAGTTCTTGAGAGGTATTTTAATAAAGGAACCGCTCCTGATGGTGTGACAGCTTGTAAACATGAAAGGAAAGACTATTATTTTTAATTACCATTTCCATAATTTAGAAAGTGTGATCATAACCTTGCTTGGCTTAGTGGTTACATTACTGCCTCATAGCAAGAATGCACTGGTTTTAGAATAGAATAGCCTTTATTGTCATTGCACTGTGGAGGTACAACGAAAATTAGGGTGCTCCCACAGAGCCACCCGTGCACCACAAAAAGAACAAAAACAACACGAAACAAGAAAACAGCATACAGCAGGACAAAGACAGAAACAGGCTAAAAACGAGCGGTGTTCTCTCACTTAGAATAGAGACAACGGAATATAATATATACAACAGAAGTAGAAAAATATATATATGTACATGTATATATATATATATACATAAAATCTGGTAGTTAAAATCCTAAAGTGTCTGTAGTTATTGCACGAGTGCAGGTAGGGGGAGGTGGGAGGATTGTTTGTTCTTGAGGGCGGTATGGGGTGATTGGGGGGAGGTTTTGTGTGTGTGTATCTGTGGGTGTTGGCAGTTCATATGGCCCAGGGGAAAAAGCTGTTCCTCAGCCTGCTGGTGTGGGATTTAGTTTTTACATTTGATCCAGCTGATCACATGGAGTTTGCACGTTTTCTCCATGTATGCACAGGTTTCTGGTTACTTCCACAGTCCAGGCATAAGCGAACTAAGCGGCTGCTTGGGGCCCCCAATCGAGAATTTTTTTTTTTACATTTTAAATAAATTAAACAAGTGACATGGGGAGGGGGGCCGCAGATCAAATTCTGCTTAGGGCCCCCAAAAGGCTTGGGCCGGCACTGCCACAGTCACAATATATTCAGTGTAGGTTGATCGTAAACTTGCATAGGTGTGAATGAGGTTATTTTTCTTTATGTTTTGACCCCTAATAGACGGCACATCTATCCTGCAGAAATTGCTCAATGTGATACAAGTAATAATCAACAATACACTGCTTCTCTATCATTCAATATGTCATAAAGAGATGGTAAAACTATTAAAAGTGTTCTTGCATTAATGCTGCTTGAGCTCTGATGCACCTATCACAGTCCACATGTAGTGTTGTAGATAAAAGTGAAATGAGTAGCTATTCTGGAGGGCTTGCACTGACAGCAGTGTGACGTCGATATTATGTGAAACGCTCCTCCGCAGTGCTCATGAGGAAAGGTTCCCACATTTTTCAGTACCATTTACAGAAAGTGTATGGCAAGACCACGTCTGCTTTCATTATTTTTGTTCCAGTGTGACATTGAGCTATGCGACACATTATAAAGACATTATCTTCATCCATCCAAACACACATGTCTACATTGTTTTTCTCATTCCTTCACCTAATTCACAGTGAATTCTAATTACAAAAAGTGTGTCTTTCTCATCAATGAGATGTGGTATTATTGTTCAGTGACCGCACGCGTTGTGATAAATTCTTTTCGCATGTTTATCTGCTCCATGACTCACAATGTGTTTTTAGGGCCTAACGTTCCCGATATAATATGAAAATTTAAAAAACACACCACTTAATTCAGAGCATGTTAACATGTGGCGAGCAGTCATATCCAGAGTGACTTTCAGCAACTGAATGAGTGGTTTCAGCTTCTTGCTGAAGGGCTTTTGGCCAGGACGTACGGCTGTTACTGCAATTGAACTCTTGTCCTTTACATGATGGGACGGTCACTGTAACCACTAGGCCACGCTGCCACCCTGAATAATCGTTACTGGGTTATCCAAATAAGTAATATACTTGTGGAACGGAAGGGAAACCTTTCGTTGGATGTTGAGTGGGTGGTTGTTAAAGCTAGACTTCTTCACTTTATAAGACCTGAAGCTGCCCTCACATCTAGGAGGAGCTTTTTCCCAAGTTATTGCCATCAATTGTCGCTGGACTACCAGCTGGCTAAGAACATTGGAAGTGGATGCTTATTTCCTAAAACAGTGAAGCACCGGATGGTGGTGTCAAGCACCAGAGCGGTCAGGTTCCTTTGGCCTGTAATTAGCCATGAAGCAGTTTGGTGACAGCATTGCTCCTTTGTCACTCTGAGGTAATATTAGCTTACCTTACCTCATTGACAAACCAGCCATGTCACCTTTTACTGAGTTCACGTTACTATAAAACTAGTCTGTGACAGACAATGAACCCCTACCTGCTCACTCGCTGCTATGTCCATCATTACTTGTCCTTTTTTATTTCTCCTCTGTAAAGTCTTCCCCTTTCAAATACCTTGCAGTCACTGTTATACAACTGACAGGCTCTGAGCAGTGATCAGACTGCTTGGCCATTCTACAGTAACACAACATTCAAAACTCTCCTGCTGTGAAGCCATGTGAAAAAAAAGGTAATGAAAATATTGTCTTTCAGGTGCCAAGGAAAACGTATTTAGAAACATCGGATGTGCTTTTACGGCTCAATTCAAACTCTTATCAGTGTTGTCACCTCTGTGATGAATTGTGTTAAAATTACAGTGCAGTTTCCTTGAACTCAGTCCCTGATTCAGTCCAGTGTGTTTAATGATTTTAAAGTAAATATTTGGATAATTTGCGAACTCATCTTTGCTGTGTTCATCACATGCACAGCTAAGGTGAGCCTGGGTCAAAGCACATCTATTCCCTGGAGTTCTTGTAAATGAGCCTGTTAATAACCACTTGTAACAGAGGAAATATTACTGGCAGCATAAATATTTCCCACTGACAGGCCGCTGTCTGTGTCATTAAAACAAACAGTACAGGTTCTTGATAACCGCTTTTACAAAAACATCCAGCATTAAACCGTCAGGCTTCAAACTGTGGTTTCCATTCTTAAATAATCAATCTGATTGTCTTGTCCTTTCATGCTCATTGAAGAGATATAGCTGCATTGGCTGCAGGAGTTTTTCTAGGTGTTGACACTCTACATGCACAAAGCTCTGTGTGCTGTATGTGAGTCTTTATGAGAAGCTGACTAAATCTAAATAGCAAACATTGCTTGCATACAGTGATCAAACATTAAGGGATCTAAAATAATTAGAATATCATGGAAAAGTTGTTTTTTTTCTGTTCATTCAAAAAGTGAAACTTTGATATATTCTAGATTCATTACACATAAAATGAAATATTTAAAGCCTTTTTTGTTTTAATTTAGATGATTATGGCTAACATGCATGGTAGTTGACTGCCATTGGTATGCATTTGAATGGGCGTTAGGGCCTTTGTGCCCTTTGTTGTTGGGAGATATTGACAAAATCGAATTTCCAAAATCCATTAGACTAATATTAAAATAAACCAGAGAATAACCTTTGCACGTTGATAAGGATATAAAATTACGTATATAACTGGTATTCAGCCAGTAAGGCCAGAAAAACTGCCGCCGATATGCGTGCATGATATCACCAGTACATTATGTTGGCTTTCACACATACTTTGTGTATACATGGTTTCTAATATAATATGTGTGAAACTTTATATTAGGTAAGGATTGTGGTTTGGCATGGTGGAGACAGGAAAGCTTAAAGCAGAGGTCACCAACTGATGGACCGCGGCCTGGGACAGGACCTGCATGCCGTCTCATCCGGAGCAGGACTTATAACCAATAAATTATTGAGAATTATTATGTTTTAATGGCATGTTTCTACATTAACTGCCACCACTTTTCCAGCCTTTACAGTACTGGTTTAGCGGCCCATGTTTATCCACAGACCAATTGCATGTGCTGTATATCATGTCACGTGACGCAATTTAGCCAATCAAATCAGTGCATCTGTTGGAAGAAACGCGAGTCACAGAAGAAGTATTTCACATGTCGTGCTCTAAAAAAGACAAAAGTGGACAACAAAAGCAGAGCTTTTAATTGAGTGGAAGGGCAGTTTAAAACCAGCATGTCTCAAATGTACTGCTACCGTGGTGATTATTACAAGCAGCAATCTGAAGCGCCACTGTGAGAGGAAGCACAAGTCTTTTAAGCAAACAAACCAACTCAAATCTGAATGGAGGGAACCAAAAATAAAGGCAGCTTTCTCCACTTTGAACATTATTTCAGCAAAGATATCGTTCCAGTCTCACACTGAGCACCTACGCACATGTATGAGGATGGCCCTGACACCATTACAGCCGGAATTTTATATCCTGGCAGGAAAAGCTGAAGCGCCCTTCTCTGAAGCTGAAGCGCCCTCTCACTGAACAAGAGAACATGAGGGAAACAAAGACTGTTCAGTTGTTAAGAGGTGTTGAGATTGTTTTTACACAGTTGTTTGAGAATGTTTAGAAAAAAGGGAAGACTCACTGTGAACTGTATTTTTCTAAAATGAAGTACTTTAGAGGCACATTTTGTCTCTAAAGTTTGTTTTATAGCCTATTTTATTTTAAAATGCAAACCTAATTTTTCTTGCAATAAGAAAATAATATTTATTTATTATTGAACTACTTATTTACAATCACTCCAGTTCAATGTGAAAACTGACAATATTGCTGAAACATTTATATAAGCTAGATATAAAATTAGAATCGAATTGTACTTATTTTAATTTGACAGTCAGTTGTTGACCACATACACATGTTGACACAACAGCTAAGCCACTTTAATATAGGCTACTGTACATGGCACTGAATTGTAATGCAAGTCAGACATTATCAGGTTCCGCACCTTCACTTGAGGACATTTTCTCTCACTGGACCTCTTTGAATTTTAATTGAATACCCATGGTATAGAGGAATGAATGCGGTACATGAAAGTCCTCGCATGATCACAAGTTATGGTGTGCACTGTGTGTTTATGTGTGGCCTGTCTAATAGTGTCTGTTCTGGCATGGGTTTTATTTGTGGCAGTATACCTTGTATTAGTGCTTTAGCCTAATATAGACCTCTCAAGTGTGGGCATAGGGTTTTTTGTTAGCGTATGGTCATGTCTGACTGCATCCAATCTTGATCTGTGTGCATTGTTTGCATGCATGAGGAAGAGGGAACTCGTTTCAGTGCAAAGCCCTGTAAGCTCTAACCAAAGAAAGCTTGTGTGGCTGCTGTAGTTAAGTGCTGTGTCAGCCGAGGTCTGCCAAACTACTCTTGGCAGGCAGCCATGTTCTTTGAGTGTTCCCGCTGCCTTTGCCATGTTGTCTCCTGCCCTGCTGTATCCTCCCTGAGGGAGATTCTTCTCCTCCCCAGTCCTCGTCGTCTCTCCTCTGACAGACCCGTCGGGCAGCACATTTATGCACAATCACCCTTGTTCAGATACAAGTTGTAGTTACACAACGCAAACACTTTTAAATAATGTCTTTGGCTGAGTCAATCCTCAGTGAGTGAGCCAAATGTCATGCTGGCATCCAGGGAGACATGCATACAGAGGAATAGTTGTGAACATGAGGCCTGTTGCTGCCATTAAAAAAACACAATACACAAAAAGTTAGCTAGCTAGCTTACAGAATAAGTCTTTCAAGATCATGAATGAGTGATGAAATAATTCACTGTCATTCATATTTTCAATCTCTGGCCAACTGTGGTTCTTTATCTCTGTCTGCTGTGGTTTTCACTCAACCAGTGATATTATGTCAGGCTTCAGTTTTGCTTCAGATAAATGTTTGTATAATTTAAACCCATCCCTCTTGTTCCATTCAAACATTGATGATGATTCATGATTTAATTAAGAGATATAACGCTACTTCTACTACTACTACTACTACTACTAACTGATCATTTCAGGGCTCATGGACTGTGTACTCTCGTATTGGCTTATCCTGTTCTGGTGACAATTCCAGACTATTATTGCTTCAATTCACCATTTTTGGGCTGAGGTCAATTGGTCACTGACTGGACAGGAAATACACAGCAAAGAAAAACATGAAAAACTTTGATCCGCCTTTGATCGACTGAAACACTTGACGAGGAGAGGCTCCTTGGAGGGCTTTCAAAGGTTAAAGGAAACACAGTTGGAGACTTGGACTCATCCTGTGTGATCTGTTTGGAGAGTCATCTGAGGTAGAGCATTTGTTCTGGGTGTGGATGTTGATTTGAACTAAATTAAGGGCTGGAAACCAAATAGTGTTGCCTTGAGCAGGAAGAAACACCCGAAAGGCGTCTGACTAGTGCAATTTGGCACAAAATGAAAAGCTTGGTGTCATTATAGGCAAAACTATTAGTTTAGATAATGTAACAACTCTGCACAAGCATCAATCAGATGAACATTGTTAAAGAGGAAATTGTTACTGCCAGAATTTGAGATCAATGTCAATACATTGTGAGTGGAGATTGCTACACAATTGTGCCACTGTTATGGTGTCCTGTGACAGATGAATAGATGCATTGTATGATGTAATCATATGTTGCAGAAATTTCACTTGCTACACTGTTGAAAGCTGCACAGATTAGCAAACAAAATTCCAGGCCATTTATCAAGAACTGTTTATTTGAAAAAAATTGAAATTGAAAAAGGATGAAAGAAAGCAAGCAAATCAAGCAAAGAAACCTAAGAAGACATGCCATCATGTTTCGCCAAAAAGTGAAACTATGAAATGTCACATGAGGGAAAGGAAGATATCTAAAGGTCTTGGAAGGGAAAAATCATTTCTAAAGTTAATCTCGCAAATAGTTATGTCAGTCTGTCAATTATCACTTTGTCAATCAAAGATTTACAACTTACGCAACTATCCCATAAAGCATATCACGCAACTTTTACATTTTCACAGAAAAAAGAAAAAAAAGTAAATAAAAAAGCTTATCTAATTTTAGCACATTTGTTCTTTGAATGTGAAAATGGAAATTCGATCAACGTCAGTTTCCACAAAAACAAAATTAAACAAATGAGCTATGAAGAGGGAGTCTGAGGCTATGGTGGCATATTTTTCAGCTGAGGAGTTGGAGCATGAGTCAAAGAGACCAATTAAGACTACAGAGCATCAAAACAAACATTGTGTTTTACCAGCTGACACTGTTTGGAAGTTTGTGGCAGGAAGCTGAAAGATAGGTTTGGATACAGGAAACATGCCACCTCTCCAAGCAATAACCAAGCAACTTCCCTCTCTGTGGTTTGTTTTGTAGTCAGTTTATTGGTTTAAATCACCCTTAATTCCCCCTTGCCCTTTCCATTGCTTTTTTACTTTAAGAGGAGAATGTGTGAGGTGTGTTTTGCTGAAAATTGCCTCACAAAACTGCCAGGAGTCAGGTAATGTAGTCTACCTGGGATGTTGATGTGGCATTTAAACACTTTGGCACTCAGCTCTGTTGTTTGAAATGAGTCACTCCAAATCTGGTTGTCTTTAATGAGGGTGACACCTTTTCCTGTTTGTTGGATACACTCTTCTGTCTCCATATTCTGGGAATTTGGTTATTTTCCACACTTTTTTAAGTGAGGAGAAATGGCAAAACTTTAGACTTTTAAGCTGACACACCAACTCCTTTACCAAGCAACAACAATGTAATATGACAGCGTTAAGTTACCAAAGACGAATGATTTTCTCATTTGAGATGCCTTAGTCAGCAAACACAGGGTATCATGACAGGTCAACATATACCAACCCAAACCAAACAAATAATCCTAATTAATTTCAGTGGATTAAAAAAAAAGTAGTCACAATATAAGATGTACAACAAAAGTAAAAAATAACCTCAGCTTCACTTATCCTGGCTCCATACCTATTGCACAATTAAGGGACCATGGTGGTGGTTAACCATAAACCCAACTCCTGTCATCAAAAAGTTCATTGCCTACGTGTGATGTCATATATACTGTTATTCATATCACTGTTTTTTTTAAGCTTCCCAACCTTTTTCTTTTTAAAGCAAAGCAATGTCTGCTTGCAACCCCATATTACTGGTTGTATTTGTCTGCAGTTAAATCAGAGCATAATGTTCCTCTTTTCAATTGCCTCAGAGACAAAACGTTTTAGCATGAATTAGACAGTGGTCAGACAAAGTAAAAAAAAAGTCATTTCATACTGTATCCTCTTAATCTTTGCAACCCTTCCTAACACCAGTTTGGAAACCGTTGGTCTTTGGATGTTGCCAATAATCCAGTAGTTTCAAGCGATAGCAGAGATGGATTCATGGTAGTTCACTTGCATTTTGTAGCATTGAGACAGACATTAATGTGGAAAAAAGAAAGCAGGAGATTCCACTTTTGTTAAACTTTAATTTTAAAGGTTCAATTTGTAAGATAGTTGACTGTTGAGTCTTATTTCCAACTCGTCCAGTACTACTGCTTTGGGTTGGGGGCTGGCCTGGCCTATCAACCTAAAGCGTCAGTGATTGGCCCTTCAAGTCTCAACTTCACATGAGCTGCAGGCAGCAGCTATGAACAACTACAACTACTTGCTAACCTTCGATGTACCTGCCTTATGATTTTTTATTCACATGGATCTTCTATACTCATGCAGTTTTTTCATTATTCCTTTGTTAGCTGATAAAACTGATAGCAAAGCAAAGTGTTTAAATGTGTTAGTCAAGAAGGAATCTACTTTAGGAGACTAAATGTAACTGCGCCTCTGCAAATCAGCACGTATTCAGCCACCGCACACTTGGATGAATATGCCAGCCTGCATCAGTTCAGTTGACTCAGTGCCTGTCGCAAAGACATCGAACTCTCTGGTCCCGCCCTCTTTGGTGAACCACAACCTTTAGACAGGAAAACGGACAGCAGGAAAAAGCTCATCAAATTGCTTAACATCTTTGGAAACTGTTACTCAGACAATGATATTAGACTAATCCGACTTCACCATCATCCGGCACGTAACCATAGAGCTTACCAGGCGGCTTCAGTGCTCGTTCTATGAAGACATGGCTGCGTCAGGTTCAAATCATCTGCTGTGACACTAACCATACTTGGCACTATGACTTCAGTCAAACTGGTGTGACTACCACAATGTCTAGCCACAAGAAGCTAGCCCGACTGGCATGAGCTTAATTGCTACCATATGTGTGTAATCACAAAACGTGTAGCTGCACTCTGGTTTCATGAGCATATGGTTATGGCAGCAATGATGATATAACATGTTGAAAGAAATGCACCTCATTTGGTTTTTGTGTCTGTTTGTGCTCATCTGGTTAAAAGTTCAAGTGGTAATCCACAAGATCCTTATTCTGTCATTCTGGCAGCATCTTTGGTGTGAAGTGCTCATTGCTGTGGTGTTCCTGCACTGTACTTCCCAGAGTTCACTTGTCAATCAAACAATGCGGCTTGTGCAGTGATGTCTTTTCATTGGATTTTCTGTTAATGCCAGTGGAGCTACTGTAGTTGGGTGTAGGTCTGTGGACTGCAGGTCTTTTATTTAAGTTTATTCAAAAGAGAAAACACTGCTGCCCCAACACAAACAGCATCACTTCCTGTAGGCCTGAGAGTTCTTCTCCCCTTCTGCCAGACACCAAGTGTCAAATCAAGCAAATCTTTGGCGAAATTGCAACATTGCCATATCAACGGGAAAAAGGGAGTGGCAAAATGGCAATTTATTTACAAGACAGTTGTACAGGTTAGTCCACAGTGATTAAGCATACTATCCTACGCCAGAAGTAATCATTGTTATCACAGAATGAAATGTAACAAAGGCTGACTGAGGGTGGCCCACAAACAAGAAGCGATTACTCCTTTGCTTTGTTTTTCGTTATTCAGTCTAAAATTGCGTTCATGCTAGCTGTTTTTATGTTTGGCAAGGGTTGTTATTTTATTCCAATCCGTAGCAACCTATCCATCCACCCATGTTATTTTAGACACGGAAGCTGTGTTTTCATCCACACTTCATGTTTTTCAAGGCAATTTTCGCAGCATCCAAAAGGGATGCAGAAATCATGTGCTGATTTTGTTTAAACTATGGCATCTACATACACAGACCGGTTTAAGTTTGTTAAGGAGTTCATATGGATCTCTATGAATATTGGCAGATGGATGTTCAGGCTAGACTGAAAGCAGATTCTGAACTGATGAAGCATTACTCGAAGGTTGGCATTCTCTGGTAAACACAGTGGAGTCATTGATACCAATCTGTAACCAGGTAGCTCTAATTGCTAACAATTTCCACATGTCCTGAAGATGAAACAAAAATTATGAAGTTCATCCTGTTTGCTTTCAGGAAACCATTATCATTATAAAAGCATATCCATCTTCGTTTTAACAGATAGCACCAAATGTCAAAGCAAGCCGATTTACATGGCGACAGTCAGCTCACCCTTCAGGTAAAGAAAACTAAAACATCCATCTGTCACAATTTCTCACGTCTCATCAAAACCGCTGAGTCAAGATGGATCTTTTGTTTTCCTACTAGCGTGCTGTAACAGTCCTTCAGTGGAGGGCAACACCAAAATCCCATAGCTACTGGCTGAATATCAACCTTTTTTCCTGCTGGATTCTGTGCGTCCATTTCAAGGTGGTCCCCGATCATAGTTGGAGACCCCCTCCCACCCATCACCCCTCCTTGTTGTTCTGTTCAGACATTTCTGTTTTGTATCAGCTTGGTTTTCCATATACCTGTTTTTGCGCAGCTGTGTTGCCCTCTGTGGAACCTGGTACACTGAGAGCTCTGTGCTAATGTGCTTCAGAGAACTGTGCTCAACTCCAATTATGCTTGTGTTCAACCCCTACACACCCACACACAAACTTACAGAGACATACAGTGGTGGTAGTGATGGCGTGGTGGAGGGTGTATGAGTGTGTAGACAAAGAGTGCCTGGATAAACTGTCTTTAGGGAATTCTCTGGTCATTGCTGGTAACTTTCGATTAGCACATAAATTGCAAGCGGTGACAGCAAGAACTGCAAAATCAGAAGTTTATTAAGTTCATTAAACATTTGAGGGGGGAAATATAAGACATCAAGTGTCTTTTTTGCCTTTAAGCTGACTTTCAGCTGTGGGTGAAAAACGTGAGATCTGTTTGAAAGCTCTGGAAAAAAAGCACAGACTCAAAGGAATAGTGTTTCTACAATATTGACTGCTAACTAATTTTGCTAAGTAAAAGCATTTATGGATAAAATATATCTTTTCAACATACTTTACCGGGACTTACATAGCAATGAAATTCATCTATGAATGGCAGTGTGAGATACCATAACATTAATAACTACCTATAGATTGTAGTCAAATCTAATTCTTAATCTTTCTAAACACTCTAGCTTTTTCTCGGGATCAATATAACAAACCATCTATCCATCCAAGCTACACTAGCATGGGAAAGGATATTGACATCTGAAACAACTGGTTGTGTGAGTGTGTGGTGACATTCCCAGAACCATATGAGACATATATGATCAAATATGACACGATATATGAAATCTGGTTAAGCTCTTTTAAGGGAAGGAGCAGTGCTACCTCTAAACCAAGCTGTGCTTACAATAGGTCACTCTGGAGTAGTCAATTCTGAAATATGACAGCAAAAAAATCCATTTCTAATTATTATTTGCTAAGCATTTAAAAGATTAAAGATAAGATAAAGAGCATTTGGTTGGCTGTAGAGTTTGTCACATCTTAAGGTTGAAGTTGTGGGGAAATTACATCGTATTCTTTCTCCAGAAATTTGTGGGAACAATGACTATGAAGACTCTACACAAACAAACTCTACATTGTAGACGTTTGACTCAAAGATACTGTAAGTGGTTGCTTTCTCATTGGGAGTGGTAAGGATTAGATTTCAGACACACAGGACATGAGTTATGTTCCTGTTTGATGAAATTAAGTGCGAGTGCAGGGAAATGTCAGCATGAGAAGCTTCCTTTACAGTAAACCCTTATATTCTATCATACTCATTCAGTTCAAGGATTTGATTGTTTTGGTTCAGAGGAAACATCTGTGTTTGAATAAAGGAATCATTACTTACTCTTATCTAAGGTCATCTATTTTTAGTTACATGTGATTCTACTTAGCCTTAGATTGTCCTGGAAACAGACAGCAATTTTAGTGTTGGTTTCTACCCCTGATTTAGAATTTAGCTTTGTCAGGATACCAAGGCCATCTGATATCTTTAGGCATTGCAATCATACAGCGCAGTTGGAGGACCCTGAACCGGCCTAATAAGCAATGCCTGAGTAATAACAAATCAATTGGGTTTCCCCCTTAAAAGATAAGGACAGGAAGAGCTCCACCAAATCCTTACACATCAGGAACCTCAACAATCTTGAGGGAGGTGGAAAACAGGCCTGTCTGACAACTCCCACTCAAAAGAATAGCACCTTTCCTCACCCAGCTCCACCTTATTTTACTTTGATTTTCTGTCAGACAACTCACGTTTGAAATGTTTATTTGAGCTGCAAAACATAGTTAGAGTTTGGCGTCTAGGCTCCCACCTCATCACTCCCTACAGATACAATATGTCTACATAGAGATATTGGGGAGTGATGAGCAAAACATCTTGAACCCCCACAGTCGGATCCTAGAGTTGGATGCTGTGTTGGTGGTGGGGCTCAAGGAACATGCAGCAATACTGATGCAGGGCAGTGGTGGCTTTGACAAGCAGAGATGGGGGATACTTGCAGTTTAAGTAGACCGCCGAATTGACAGGGTACGATAAGTAGTAGTGAGAGTGTGGAGAGTGGAGCATGTCATCTGTATATCAGCGCAGCTCGAGTTGCCTGCCTGAACTAGCTTTCAGGCGTGTTCTGTCTGTTCTCTTTGTTATCACTAAACAGAAAAATTCTATCTTTGCGTAATTTTCAGCGGTGTCTTGTGGATTCTATTTAATTAAGATGGATTAATCTTATTGCATCCTAATTAAATAGTCTATCATTTTCAATTTTACTAAACCTATGTAATACATTCTGTCTGACATGTAATTTGTTTTGCATAGTCTTACAGGAAAAAATAAAAACATATAGGACTACACCAGAAACTAAACTTCCCTCAGCTTGCAATTAGTAACAGGAACCATGAGAATTTGTAACAGCGACAACCTCTGCTTCACATTTCCCATGGTGGCCTTGTCAGGTTGGGGTCTGCATTCAGAGTTGAGTTAATCCTATCAAAATAAACTTTGGAGAGTGCTCTGACTTCTACAGCACCTGAAGCATTGTAGGTATGACTGCCCCAGTCATTCCAGATGAGGATTTGATTGTTCCAAACCAACCTCCACCCATATGCAGTGTGCATATTGTTTCATTTTTAAGCTGTCCCCTTGTTTACATGTCAAACCACTTAAAGTTATACAAATTGTCATGTACAAAAAACACATTTTAGAAGAAATAAAATCCACATCAACACTCTCTCCATTACAGAATTTTGAACGGAGAAATGAGGCTGTTAAAATTGGCTCAACCTCAGGGAAAAAAGTACACATCTGCTGTATGAAACAGTATGACACGGCATAACAATTTCTATAGGCTTCAAAATGCCACCAAACCATAAAAACAAAGCACATGTCATTAAAACGAATAGCCTGCACAGATAAAGTCTATAAAAATCAGAATAGTAATTTTACTGGACACTCAGCTGGAATTCAACCTGTGGGTTTGCATCGCAACAGATAAACGCTATTACTTGCCCAGTGCCACATATGGAAATGGGTGCAGGCACTGGAATAACAAACTGGACGATTCAAGATAGAATCTGTCGAAGAGATGAGATATTTTAATGGAATCAGAGGGAGGGGTGAAGCTCTAACCTGCCTGTGGTGATTTTTGACTCCATAAGATAAGCGAAGGAGACATAATGTTTTTCCTCCCCTCCCGATGAATGAAGCATAATAGCCAATATTCACTTGGAGGCAATTCTGCTTCTGCGGCTTGACACTGAATATTGGAAAAGCAATGAAATGGAGGGTTTGTAAATCACATCATAATGACCATTATGTGATCTAAGTTGCAGATGCTACATAGTTTTTTTCTGCCTTTAAAAATTCCGTCACATAATTGTAATCTCATATTGTACGTTTAACCTATTATCTAACCTTTTTAATTAACTTAGTCACTTAAACAATCTTTTTATGCTGCTATTTCTTTAGACATCAAATGTAACAAATAAATAACATGATCCAAATCAAGCCACAATCATAGGTGGTTAAAAATATGGCAAAAAACACTCAATAAGACATGCAGTGTGACAAGATTAGCCCATCAACTTAACTTAAAGAGCAAGGAAGCCAATACTTGACTGAAAAATAAGAGCTTGTATTATACATTAACATGATAAACTGCAATTGCATGTTTAAACAATTAAACATCTTTGTTACTAACAGGTCACAATATCTTGAGCAATAGAAACAACATGCTTGGATATGCACATGTCATGTTTAAGGACACAAAAAACCCATAAAACTTAAAAAAAAACATCAAAATCTTGTTTAACACTAGGTTTATATGAGTTATCTGTCACTGCACTAGAAGCACCTACTGTATACAGTGTTCTACACTAAAGTAAATGAAAAATAAAATGGATGGATGCAATTAGAGACATTATTTTCATCCTTTACAAAGGAAAGACTTTGAAAGAGAGTTGGAGGGGGGTCTCAGCAGACTGGGGATTTAGCTGGAAATTTCTATTGCTTTCTTTGGCGGAGGACCACTTCCTCTTGCAGTGTGTGTGCTGTGTCCCAGGTGTGCTGTTCCTGACCTCAGAGCTCTGTATTAAAACACATGCGGCAAACCGCACTGGGCAACAGTCACCAGCCACTTAAAACTTCACTCAGGCTCATTTCTTTTTGGTTTTTCCCTTCACTGATTGTGTTCAGAAGGGATATCACACATCAGTCAGCTGGTGTTGTTGTTAACACTAAACTGCATTGATTAGAAGCTTCTCAAACAACTGAATTATCATCATGACAAGTTAACTAAATCTCTAAATCTGATTAGTTCTCTGGCTTAAATTTGGTTGATCTCTGTTATTCTGTTGCACCTGTTACAATGCTGTCCATGAATATTAATTTGAGTGCTGTCTGGCCCTTGCCTTACTCACTATATAGTGGTCAATCAGTTAGCTATTTTTTCAGGTTCCCTTGTCCCAAAGTTTAATTGTTGATATTGATATTTTGTTCTACAACATAAAAAACCTAATTAAATTTCCCACATTTTAATTATAAAGCTCTTACATGTCTTAAAAATGGCAATTGCTAACAACTGGCTAAATTAGACTAAAGATGTTGTCAAAGACATTAAACATCATCATGCAACAGAGACTTTAACTTGTGCAGCTGCAATGTATCTGTTTACAGATATAGTCTAACATTAGCTTTTCATCTCTAGCGATTTAATTTATGCTTTGAAAATCACAAAGGTGGTGTTCATTTGTGCAGATATTCTTGCTTAACAAAAGTGTAAGTATCAATAACCTGTGTTTGCCACAGAATTTATTCTTGATGACATTCCCAAATCCATCTCAAAAAGGCTTTTTGGTGAGGGAACCAGAGTGATGCTAACTGGGTTTGCCTACAAAAATACGTCATTCCTACACCACTCTATTGGTTTCTTCAAATGAGGGGTGAACTCAATCGATTCATGTCCCAGTTTTTCCAGCATAGTAATTGGACTAGCATGAGCTAAAACCTAAAAGTGCCAGCATGTCAGTGAGATTTCATTAGGCCTCAAACCTCCATGTATGTTTTAGTGCTTATTATGCAAACAATCAAACTTGAAGATCTGATCAGATTTTCCCCTTTGGAAGGCATGTGCTTTGGCTTTAAATGTTTGTCCTTGAGAGTCCACACAGGACTAGTGTTGCCACTAGTGTGGACACTCCCCTTGCAATCTCAAATCCAGATTTCATTTTCACATACGGGAAGTTAATTGGCAACAATCCTGGTCAATCAGATCTAGATTTGCCCTGCCTGTTGATGTAATGTGCTCCACTAGGAATAAGTATAGTGATCTAGTGACATTTATCTTGCTTTATAATATTGGCTGCCTTGTATCTATTCACTCTAAATGTGAAAAATTATCAAAACTGTATGGTTTGAAAAAGGGAATGGTTATATCACCAGATGGGTTAACTTTATTTTCAATGTGGATTGCTCATGTTCTTTGCAATCTTGCAGTATATTGCCATTTCCCATGTTTAAATAGCTGAACATGGCAGCTTCCTTTAAGGGTATGTCTCAGAATTTTCCAGTGTCATCATTGCCACTGTTCAGTATGTGCAAGTACAACAAATCACAAACATGTATAAACTGTTCATTCAAATAAGGTTTTTGTACGATTATTTAGCAGCATTGATGACGGAAAACAACGCACCAATGCAACACAAACAGCGTGCCTTTGTTTATGGTTACAGTTCTTGCCATCTGCTGAGTAACTAATGACTCACCAATATGGCTCCAAGATGTGGCATACTTCAACAGCAAAACGTAAATTGTGAGATAATCAAACCTCCGGCTCACTATGGAACCAGCGGAGGTGTGGCTTTGGGTAGACCTTCTTTGTTATTGAATCCCAAATTGTTATTTGTCTCATCTTCCATTGGCTGCTGTCGACTGCCAAAACATGGCAGACATCCGTAATGTAAAACAGATCAAGGTTCTCCCATTGGCGACCCTTCCGGGAATTGCCCTCGAAGCTTCCGTTCCTGTCACTTGTTGTTGATTCGATGGGTAGAGGAGAAATGGCTAGCTGCCTGGGTACCACAAGCAAGCAAAGTTCCAGCCCATGAAGGGCTTTGGTTTTCACATTAGGCTGCAGTAATAAAGTCGAGCTGGGGCTGCTCAAAGTTCTTATCTTGGGGTTTAAGGTCTGCTGTAGGCCCGGCCAACAGGAAGGGAATGGTGACACAAATTCCCTGTTCATACTCCCATGACGACAGTCTCTGTGCTTGCCATTAGGTGAGCACTGCCCGTTTCCTTCCCCACAAAACTGGAAGAAAGGTTGAAGTGCTATTTTTACTTCAAGCCTGAGTGAAGCTTTGCACTAAAAGGGCCACATCTTTCAGTGACCCACAGTCATTAAAAAAGGAAGTGTGTGTGTGAGTGTGTGGTTGAGGAACACTTTATCACAGCTTATTCAGTGGTATGCATGATGACCAGCACACCCAGGCCTCAAACTGTATGGCATTCAGCATCTGATGACAGAGTGACCTCAGATGTCTTTAAAAGTGAGCCAGAGTGATCGCCACAGTCTTACAGTATAACCAATCATCCTGTTGGCTGCATTACAGTATAAGCACCTGCTATATTATTAACAAGGCATTTATTTAAAAAGCTGTCAAATTAGAGTGTGAGATCAGTCTGCTGGACGTATTTGACTACAGCAATGCTACCTTTCAACTCTGCTTCATGAAGCTCCCAAGTTAGAGGAACAGTTGTAGCCATAACTGTGTGCAAAGAAACTGTTTCTGTACAGCCTTTATGCTCTAATAAATCAGCGGAGACAGGCGCCTCTCAGTGTTGTCAATAAAAACTTCCAATGATTTAAAATATGAAACAATTGAGAGAAGACAACAGGTGATAGATGTGACTATAACATGAGTGCCAAGTTAATAACTCATGTTATAAGCTGATCCAAGGTCTGACACAAGGAACTAAATGTTTTATTTCCAAAACTGTCTTTTTTGGTTATCTCAACAACTCACCGCTTTTATGTGGACAGTCAGACAAATGAATAGAAACCCTATCATTTGGAGCTAATAAAATCATCTTTGGTGGTGACCCAGTGTGTCTTCTGGGGTCACTCTGACCTGTTATGGACTATAAAAGGTGATTTCAAAGAAAGCTATCCCCATGTTGCTTTTAAAGCATTAGAATTAGAAAGTGATAGAATTGATTTCTCACTCAATAGAACTTTTTTTTTAATGATGTTGTGTGGCTGGAAAGTATGAGTAAATATCAACATAACTTAATTGAGTTTGTGATAGTTGACAGTAGTGCCCTATCCACAACATTATATGCAGACACACATTTGTGCAAACACAACTGAAAACACACTTTCAAAACTGGAAACTTAAAAGTTTGGTCTGGAAAGTAATGTGGTGTTGTCATAATACAAAGTTTAATCGGCTTTCTAATAACATTGTGTGTTGTAAACAGCCGTGACAGATGATGTATACAGTGTCCAAACAGATTATTATGAAATATAGGTAAGCTTGTTGTTTCACTAGGCAACTGATTAAACCAAACTAAAGCTTTCCTATCAAACTAAACAAGTCACACGTGTAAAGATGACATCAGTTGGAAAGATGTGTAATGTCACTTTCATAAAAGACTGATTTGTCCCTTTAACAACACTACATCTTGTGCATGCATTGTCAGTATCACTGTTCTCATTTACCATGGAAATTGATAGTAATTCATAGGTTGCCTGTATTTCATGGTCACAGCTCACGGAGGCTTTTAGAGGCCACGACAAAGTCATTGAGTCAAAACGGAGGAATAGACCAAAAGTTGAAGCTCAGCCAGTAATGCCAGCTATGAGACATGATTTGATTTGGACATGATCAGTTTCTATTTGTTGACAATTTTATATGATAACCTTTTTAAATCGCCATGTCAGAACTGCAGAGTTGTAGGGGAATTCAGTGCTTACATTTTAAAGAAAAAAGGAGGAGATCCAAACCTGAGCAAGACTATTCTTATGTGTAGTTATGTGTAGTACTTGCAACACCTCGACATCACCTCCAAGATCGATGACCAGCTAGTCGTACCATAGGATCTGCTGTCACATATCTTGTACACTCAGTGAAGAGGGGAACAGAGCTGCCAGCTGTTTACCACCTGGTGATGAGCTGGAGAAAACAGAGCTTGTAAACCCAGGAGGGATGTATTTTGGTTCTTGGGAAGCCCGTGGAACTACTGAATCAGCAGGGAGGTATCGCCAGACCAGAATGTAGTTGGAGAAGCATAAACTTCAGTGTCAGTGGAGTTTGTGAAGGCCAACTGGCCAGGGAGAATGACTTGCAGTTGGCCCCTAAAGATATTCTGGCAAACTGTCAGAGCATGAAAGCGTGGCATGGCCTTAGGACTCACAGTATCGTAGGGGAACTGCTGAACTGAACTAGGGAAATGTCAGGCTGTAGTAGGAAACATGAGGAACTCCTGAATCTGACTAATTTGCTCACTGTCTCTTGGAAATCACTGAGGTAATTCATGACCTCTGCAGTGAAAGGTGACATAGCTACATGAGCTTTACCCTGTACTGCTGAAGGTTTTATTGGTGCGTGACATCCAGTCTTGTTTTGCAGCCTTCTGTACATGGTTGGGATGAGGTTCAGCACCACAAAATGTGAGGCCATGCTACACCAGAAAGTGGTGGACAACTCAATTTGGATTGTTAATGTGTTGTGACAGAAAGTAATTGATTAATGGGGTAGCAGCTGAGAATTATAGTAATTCTCTGTCTGTCGTGGTGAAGAGAGAGCTAGAGTTGAAAGTGAAGTGCTCATTGTCAGAAAATAGTGACATACAATAGATAACAGTGCCCAAAATGAGCTTCCTTACCAGCAAGTCTGGGCCCAGCCATACGGACAGGGCGGCTCAGTTATCCAGATGGACTACAATATCTATCTATCTATCTATCTATCTATCTATCTATCTATCTATCTATCTATCTATCTATCTATCTAGGTCACATTCCTTTGTCCTTTGCCAGGGCAGTAATATTGTCCTGTATTATTTATTTGTTGTAATATCTTGAGATCTGATGGACCCCATAGGGCTTGCAAGATTTATCAGCAACAAAACAGCAAAACAGACATTGACCTCAAATAAAGTCTTTAGTCTGTATTTCTGTTTTGTGTGTCCTCCGTGATTTGACATCATATATAATAACATGTTTCCATAACGAAAGAGTGCTCAATTTCAAGGATGCGTCTTCATTGTCAACACCAAAAGGAAAACCCTTAAATTCATGACAAGAACGACAAATAATGTCAAAACTAACTGGAATGAACAAACAGAATGGCAGTCTAAATGTCATAGCTGATTGAAGCAGCCCAGAATATAAAAATCTGTCAGTCTTATTTCCGTATAAAATGTCAAGCACACATCATTAAAATTGTAAAAACTGAAATGCTTGTGCTTGAGAAGTCAAAACTTCCTTTGAATACATGAAAAAGTTAACTCTTGTGACAAAAATTGTACATGTGAATGCATGTATCCGGTGTAGTTGAAATAGGACAGTGTTGAAAAACAGCAAATATTCCCAGTCATCTGCTGATGAAAAAGCCTAATAAGAAAGTGACTGACAATAAAAATGCAATACTAATCCTCAACTCCCTGACCTCTTAATGATAAAGACTTTCAAAGTAATGTGATAATGTAATAGAGTTCTTTGAAATGAAAAAAAAAGGCTCCATAATTGCTTCCATACCCTACCTTTTTCTCAGTGTTGTCAGTGGGGAACCTACACTCTAAAAATGAATGATTCAACTGTGTTTTTTCAAAGGGAACCATTGAGTATATCAAAATTCTGTATCATAAATGATACTATATAAATAATGAAGTACTCGGTTCTTACAGTTAATTTCCTTAGAAAGAGAATCTCCAAACATTGCTCTGGAGCTCCCCTGAATTTGCAATCCAAACAGCACTTCCAGTTAACTTGATTTTCTCTTCCATTTTTTAGAGTGTAGTGACCAGTGCACTCGAGTACCAAGAGTTCAGAGTAAATTACAGGACTGATAAAAAAAGAGGGAAAGTCTGGCAGGGGTCTTTTCTCACTAGATGAAGGTAACAAGACCTCCTTGCTCTGTACTAGCAAGCCCCTTTAGATTGAAGGATGATTACGAGCACTCTCATAATGATTAGTTAAAATGCCCGTCCTGAGTTGGCAGCAGGCCCAGTATTGTTTTCACTCATGGTGTGCTTTGATGTCTTTGCAAGTGTGAGAGACTTCTTCAGGCTTGTTCAGAAGACTGACTTTATTTCTGTTTTGATACTGACTCTGCACTTCTCAGGCAATTAGTGTTCAACGGAGGAGAGGACTGCAGGGAGCTATCACTAAACAACATGTATACCACTTTGGGCTGCTCAGTGGGGAAAGGGACCACCATGAGTGAAGTCGCTTGAAACCTGCACATATGCTACTGCTACAATATTCTGTGTGACAACTGTTCAACTTTAGAACCGCACAAGCTCTTTAGGTTAAAATTCTGAACATTTTGATAGTCATCGAAATCATAAGGCAAACAGGGCAGATAGCTTCATCTCCTTCACACTGTGAACCTGTAGACTTGCTCTTTTTAGAATTATGGTGTTTACCAGGATAAAACTTTAGTCTTTAAATGTGACAAATCAATAAGAAAAGAGAACTGTATTAGGACTGTGTGTATACTGATAAAGCAGGAATCATCAATATTACATCTTTACCCTTTCCTTGATATTTCTATTTGCCATAATCCCTTTCACTTTGTAGATCTATATACTACTGCAAAACCAGGAGGAAAAAGCAAATATATCGAAAAAGAAAAGGCAGGGATAATGATCTGTATCATTTACAGTACAGTTAGAGACCAGTCAGTGTTATTTTTTATATAACCAATGGGAAGTTAACTCATCAAAGGCCAACAGTATATAAGACCTTCTATGACTTAATGACCCAACACACTAGGCTGACGGACATTCGTTGGTTAATGTCGAGGCCTGCCCTAGTTGTTGCGGTGCATTCTGCAACCGACCTTTTTGGTAGCTTTTGGCCGATTGAGCACTCTGAATCGGTGGCAGAGCCAGTTAGTAAGAGAAATCCCTCTGATTGGCTGTTCATCTTGGCGAACCAGTGACTGAGAAAAGAAATGGACAAAGAAAGGGAAAGCCCCCGAGCATGTTGTTGTAATACCATGTTTTGACCCATTTAATGCAGTTTCAACTTATTTTGGAATCTGCCTCTTTACCGATCATATGTCTATAAGACATATATGAGAGAGAGTGGTATCATATTTTTATATCATTAATCAAAGCAACGATTTGTGTATCTGCTGTCACAAGTCCTCCAACTCCTTCCTTTTTATATGCCAGATGCAGACGACCACTACCTGGTGGTATGGAGAGGGATTACCTCTAATGCAGTGCGTTCAAGTGCAGCTTTTTGGCCACAGACACAGGTGATGTGATGTCTTCGCATGTCTTCGGTGTGTCTGAGCCCTCAGTTATATGTTTGGAATCCAATCAAGATTAAGAAACTAAGTAGCCCAAAAGGGTATCTTTTTACCCAAAGCTGTTACATAGCTGATGCAAAATGGCAAAATATCCAAGTTTTATCACCAGGATTGGGACCATTTTCTCTTGGGGCTTTGGCTGTCTAAAATCTATGGCTGAATACTTTCTGGATCTATTTTTGCAGTTGGCTGTACAGCAGTGCTGTACCATTTTAGCAGATGTTTTTTCATGGGAATGTACGGAGAGTATTTGTGTCTTCGCAACTTGGGGAGAGACTGTGACTTCTGCTTATGGTAATGACATGTGCATACCTTGAAAGTTGCCAAAAGCTGCCAATTGAAGTTACCCAGTGCAGTCTAAAAATAGAACCAGAGAAAGGCAAGGAGATTAGATGACATTACTAGACATTTTACAATGTATTCACTCTCCAAACAAAAATGCTTACAGTATTGTATGAAAACTTAAAAATATTGTATTCTTCAGGCAAAATAAATCTTTTAAATCTTTTCCTTACTGTATTATGTCCATACGGTGAGATTGACTAGTTGTCTCTCAAGTGGTACTTCAGGAAGCGTTAAATGATATGTGCACTGGCAAATAAGGTGAGCTACGGCATATTCACATCACTGCATTATGCTTGAATTGTGTTCATTAAACTTTATTCATTGAGTCAATGCTGTATCAGTGAGTATATGCTGGACATATACATTAATTATCAGTCCCAGGTAAGCAAATATTCACAATTGAGGAGTTTAAGCACTACACTGTATACTTTTGATCAGTAAGCAGCTCAAGATTTAATTGCAGTGCTGGTTGTTTTCACGTAGTGAATTCACTTAGGTGACAGATCAGTAATTGTTTTATCCTTTAAACTACCACTGTCATCCTACCCATCCAGACACTAACCCACACACAGTGTTTGGGGTTTAGTAAAGAGAGGCTGAAAATGTAGTCTGCATAAATCACATAATCTTGGTCACATGCTCCACAGCAGTATGACTGGTAAATGAAGTAGCACCTTTTTCCGAGCTTTAACACACTTACATGCCCCTTCAAATCTGTTCTATTTCAGATTTGAACAATAGACAAATTACCTATTTGTATTTGCTGAAAGATGGCAAGATGACTGCAAAACCTACTTTACAATATTGAATAGCAACACCCCTTTGGATATAAAGGCAATTAAACAGCAATGTTTTGTATTCAGTATGTTAGATGTCTATCGCACTTTTCTTTTGCATTATGCCAGCTTTCATAGGTGAGACATTAACCCTCAAGCTTCGCCTTGTGTCTGTCGACACTCATGGAGGCTTTTCATCAATAAAAAAATGGGCAACAAATAGCAATAAGAACAATCTGTTGGTCTGGATGAGGAATATTTTTTTGTCCCTGTTTGGCACTGTGACATTTTAAAGCGTACAGTAAAACCACCATTGATGCCATCATAATTTAAGAAGTCTAGCAGAGGTAAAACCATGAGCACCAAAGTCTGTTGAACAGCTGGCATGCTCCTATTCGCTGGCCTAAACACCTACGGTTCAATAAGGTTCACTAAGTAGCTCTATCTTCCTTTAAAGAGTGTTTGTAAGTAATATCATTAGGCTAAACAACAGCAGGTAATTAGGTACAATGTGGCTAATTGCTCTAATTACCTGATTTGAAAAACAATTGTCTCAAAGGGACAAGCCAGTGTCTAGCTTTGGAACAAGACGCAGCTGTCGTCCACTGTAGCTGTATAAGAGATAGGCCTAATTACAGAGTAATTCACACAAATTAGTGTCCGTCTAACGCACATGCAGCCGTGAGAGGAGAGGAAATTTAGGAAAGCAGGGGATGACGTGTGAGAATCCAACCACGTAAATGCTGTAGAAAAGTCCTTTCAGCAGATAAAAGGGAACATCAAAAGGTTTCCTTTAACCTTAATTTACCTGAGGCAATGCCATGAATCACAACCACTTGGTTACAGAATGCTTTACAATCAGTTCAGATACAAGTAATCCCTTCTGAGAGATGTCCATGTGTCTAGCTGTTGATAAGGTAGCTGAGATAGTGTGATTTCCTTGTTTTTTCACTTTGCTATTATTAAACAAGGAAACACAATGTGCATGGGAAAAATAGTTTTGGCTGTAATGTATAGACTGTTTTAATGCTACTGTTGTCTGTGTGACAGTTATATTGTCGGTGAACTATACAGACATACATATTACTGAAATGTGAATTGTTATTACATCCAAATCTCTTGTGCTTTCATCTTTTTTTTATCAGCACCTGTTACACCTGCGGCCCAAAACACTTTTCTGATCACTTTTATACAAAAAAACTGTGAAACTGTGTGCCATTTTCTGTCAAGAGCTTGTAATCTTGCCTTTGGCTAAGTGAGATCAATGCATTTGAATGTGGAGTTGGGGGTATGGGCCTGCCTTTAATTCCTTTAAGGATGTGACCTCAGCCACCAAAACATTGGAGGCATGTTGAGCCACTTACCATGAGGGAACTTCAGTAAGACCTGACTGTTAGTGGTGAGCACATTATTACTGCTGATAGGAAAATTAGTGCTGATTCACAGAGATTTCCCTATGGTCTCGTGCAATGATGACGCAATCGAAAACAGCCTGCCTCTGTTTGTGTGATCTGTATGTCTGTTTATGTCCCTTGGTGGTGTGTGTTCCTTTTTTTCAAATTTAGTTACCAGAAGTACCGAGGGAACATGTACACCGGTCAGCCCGTCATGCTTGTCTGCGTCATGTGTGCGATCCAAGAACCTCATCAGGCCAAAGAGTCTTACAATATCTTCGGGATCTGCAGGCATTACAGGGCGCAGTAATTTCTTCCATACAACCTTCGAAGTAGGAAATTTCTCGTCAAGCTTCCAATCTGCCTTCACTTAATTCTCAGGTAGTGCTCCCTGTGGCTGCTATCCGTTTGAATGCAAACAGGCTTTAAACAGGTCTGATAGATCTGTCTGTGATCCCTTGTGTTTTTGATTAAGGGGATTATTTTAAATTAGTTTGCAATATTTAAGCATTTTATTTCTGTAAACATACTAATACCCTTATCTTTAATGCTGTTATATAAACATCATAATTATGAAAAATATTATCAGCCTCATGCAATGCTAAATCTTTAGCTGTTGCTCGCTGTCAGCAGTGCACACAACAGAGTTTTGAGCTTGGCGATTGGATGTTTCTTACCAAAATGACCTCAGTAACGGTCACCTTTTGTATAATCTTTTCCAATAGTGAATCATGTTTTGTTTACTGAGGCTTAAACCTGGAGAATGTCATGCACTTTCAAGCCATGGAAGTACTCCACAAGTCAATAGAAAATGAAAATGATTTTGACTTCAGAATCTCTGGACGCCAGAATCAACTCAACCCCTCCCACTGTGCAACACTGTAGAGATAATGCCACCTATGCATATGCACCTGCATGCTTTCATTAAGTAAACCTACACATGGAACACTCACTGTCACTGTTACTTTAATTCTGCAGAGCTGCAGGACATACTGGATTCTCTACATTCAGCATCTTGTCTGCATCATATTAGTGACATTGTGTGTAGCTATTGTCCTAGGAGCTCTTTATGCTAACAGGACCAATAAGATGAAAAAAGTAAGTACCGTATTTTCCGGACTATAAGTCGCACTCTTTTTCATAGTTTGGCTGGTAAGGCGACTAAAAGTCAGGTGTGACTTATATATCAAAATATATATAAGGAGTAAACGTTACAAAGAATAAATGGAGCGCCTGTCAGTCTGCACGGAGGGAATAACACCGTCCATATCAAACTTGAGTCTGGAGGCCCCGTGTACACAGCGGGGCGACGCAGGAGACCAAGACAGCAGAGGTCCCGGAGCTCCTGCGCTGCACACCTGAAGACCCCGCCAGCAACGGCTGAGCGGCGACCATCCAACATCCAACAAAGGAGCCAGGAGGTGAATATCCCCGAGGTTGTGGTGGAGGGAGGACCAACGGAGCAATGATGGACAGCCCACAGAGTATTGAGTATGTCGGTTTCAAAGTTAGCATTGCTAACAGCTGATCGGCGGGGCTAACAGCTGTTAAGTTAACATACCGGACAGCTACTAAGCCTGTTGTTCTGTGTGCTATTGTGTAGTTGAATAACTTGCCTTTCCAGATTAAATGTCTGTTCTTGGTCTTGGATTTTGTGAAATAAATTTCTAAATAAATGCGACTCATAGTCAGGTGTGACTTATATATGTTTTTTTCCTCTTCACAATGCATTTTTGGGATATGGGCATTTTGATGGGACTTATACTCCAGAGCGACTTATAGTCCGGAAAATACGGTACATTTTTGAATTATGCAAAAAATGCTTTCTGAAAAATATGTAGCAAATTTGTTCAATTCATAAGAAATCCAAATCTGCATGTGTTCTCACAAAGTTTCCACTCAAAAGTGGATTTTCAATTTCAACTTCAACGGCCATCATTGTAAAATTAGCTTAACTAAGTTACGTTCTCTATTTGTTTAGCGTGCCACTACAGTCAGACCAGTACGATTACATATATTTCATTGGCCCCCCTGCAGTAGATTTTCTGAAATGCAATATATTAAGCTAACATGGCACATTTGTAAAATCTATTTCCTTCATGTATGGAATTAACATATTTCTCAATATGTATTTCATTCATTCTAAGGTAACAGGTCTATTTTAAGGCTCACTCATAATCACATCCAAGCTTTCTTTGCGTTACCTGCCGTCACTGACATTCAGGTCTTTATCAGGGGAAAATATTACCCAACTCGGGTCGCAGAAACAATGACAAAGGAAACTAAATTATACCAAATGTATACTTTAGATATGGATACTAATAGGTGATGACATGTCTAGGTGATGTGTAGATATCGGGTTCCTGCTGTGGCAAGATGTAGGATTCAACCCCAAGCTTGGCAGTATGTAGGTTATATTTGCTTTCTGTGGTTCTGGGCTCTTTATTCCTAAACAAGCTAAACATTTTACTATTTTAGGTTTGGTGTATTCCGTATATGAGGAGGGCCTTCACTCTGGTGCATTTTATCCTTAATCAACCTGATCACCAGAAGCAATATTGACAATGCAAATTTCTGCAAACAGTCGATATGAATTTAACAAAATGATAACTTCAGATTTCTTTAGGATTCATTTTCAATGTTATGTTGTGACAACACTGTGCTTATTGTCTAGTCAGGTTAAGGCAAACAAAACACTCGGTTAGGGTTAGGAAAAGATCATGTTTTGGATTGAAATACCTGGTTTTGTCACTACATACAAGGCTGGAAATGTCTCAGTGTCTCGTCAACATTGTCCATTGGTTTCACACAAATCTTAAAACAGCTTACTTGCCCTGCTTCAACTCCTTGTTTGGACATGGAAGTCAAGTACAAATTTGAATGTATCCATAGTTTGTAGAAATGTATACCTCATATGTATACATGTTGCTGGAGACAGGGCTGCCATACAGCAGTTTTTTGGAAAAGATATCCCATTTTGATCACTAACAGTAGGCCTGGATATTTGCCTTTATATATTCCATCACTGAAATAGCATCTCAGGAAGTATTTTCAATGCGAAAGCAACTGGGGATTTCCTCGCCTCCCTACACGTTTCCAGCAGCCCCCCAAAATATACAACAACTGCTCTTTGGTCATTATAGCCCTCGACAAGGGGTGCCTCCTTGCTGGATTTTCCACTTCTCGTACGTAAAAACAACCCCTCCCTACAATTCCTCCTATACTTCTCCAGATCTGGTGGCATTTGAGAGGCTTCCACTGCTCTGTGTTATGTTCCAGTGGCACTTACTTTAGATACGGGAATGTTGCTGTCAAATGAAAAAAAAAAAAGAAACACACACACACACACACACACACACACACACACACACACACACACACACACACACACACACACACACACACACACACACACACACTGCATTGCGTGCACTGCAATTTGTTAAATGTTAGCATTCTTTCCAGGCACCTTCGTGCACTGTTTGGCTCTTACCTGCTATTTGTTTATTATAGAGTCAGCAGTTTAGTTCATTTAACAGGGGATTCCGTTTTTCCCCCTGCAAATGGTTTCTGTTTAACTGTGTTTGTTCTTTGGACAAGTTGTTGTAATTCAGTCTAGCTCGGGGTTGCCCATGATTTACATGCAAGGAATTCAAATTTGCATGGAAATCAAATTGACCAGAACCAAAGCCTCTTAGTGTTTTCCTCTCATAATTAACAGAAAATGCTCAATGTACAGTGTGTAAGCGAATCAACTGACCTTTCTTTGATGATGTCCGGAGGATCCACATAAAGATTTATGGAGCTGTGTAGAAGTGACTCATCAGAAAGGCTAGTGAATAATATGTACAAGATCTTACCATTCACATTACCCACCATTCAGCTTCATAACACAAGCCTCAATGCCCGTGGTGGGTTCAGTATAGGATTTCCTATATTTCCTTGTCAGCAGTGAATAATACATACATAATGGTTATCGAACTTGGCAGGCTTTGATAGATCTTTCAACAGGACGTTGACCTGAGGTGCTATGCACAGTGAAGCCTGGTGGCTTTCAGACACTCTGGGTTGCCATGTTGGTTTTATCAGTTTGCTTCCTGCCAGCTGTGGAGGCCTCCTTGTCTCCATCCCTGTCTTTAATGGGCAACAGTGGCATTGAGGAAATAATGATTCATGCTTTTAATTGATGTCTTTTATGGAGGACTTCAGAAAATACATGCTTCTTTATTGGTTCATTGGTTGCAGCACACGGAAATAGCTGTATCCTGCTACTGCCTGTGTGGTGAAATCTGTCAGTCTGTAGGTGGGCTGAATTGTCTCTTTGTATACTATATATTTTGTAGAAACACAGAGGATACGGTCACTTTCAGGCTTGGGTAGCTTACTATAAGCGTGAGGTAGTTTAACAACATAAAGAATGGGCACAAGTTACAAGTTCCCCGTGATAAGTAGCTACATCAAAGCACATTCCCCTTGGTGTGAAGTCTGTAGTGCTTTTTAATTGATACCAGCACTTTCTTTCTTAATAACCCATCTTAGATTAGAAGCAGCCTTAATGGAATCACCCTTTGGCTTCCAAGGGAAAGAATTTGTTGGGTCGAAATGTGTTTTTGATATGGGAAGACAAATAATCAGGTCATTAAGGGTAACCATAAAGAGTGTCGGAAATTTGAATAAAACACATGGAAAAAGCTGATTGTTGTGAGACTGGAGGAGACTGTGTGTCAAAGAAGCTCTTAAATCTAATGAAGCTTCTATAAATAGTGTGAAGCCGAACTACAGAAAAAGGAAGATGATATCCAAAATGAATTTGCAAGCCAAATTTAAATTATAAAATTGATATTCAAATAAAGTTTACTTTGTGAAAAGGCTTATATTCCTGGTTTAGAATTGACATACTACTAAGTATGAAACAGTGCAAAATTATAGCAGCAAAAGTGCACATGAATTGTTATATGCTGCTTAATGTGTGATGCATCACAACGTATTGTTTTTCTTGACTTGGAACGGTTCTATTTTTGGCCCTTTTTTTCTCTTTACAAAACTGACAGGGGTTTGGTTCTTCCAGCCCTTTGATAAGTGTATCTTTAAGATTGCAGCATGGCAGCTCATGATAAAGGTCGTGAATAACTTGTCCCACCCTCACACTCATTATCCAACCATCCGTAGCACAAAGTCAGAAGGTCCTGGGTATGAGCAGACTGGAGTGGAGGACAAAGCTTTCGGAGCTATATGGTTGTTATCTGCTTGCTCCACTTCCTTGAGGCTTATGGGACCTTTTGTTGTGTAGCTTTCAACGACAACATCTTACTCCAAGGGATGTGCAGAGAATTAGCACACATCTCGTGATGACGCACACATGTGCTGCTTCATTTGATTTGTTGAAACCAATTTGGGATTTTTCTATCAGACCAGCAATGGTTAGTTATTCCGATCCCTGAAGCACTGGGTTTTGTAAAAGGAAATTCAATTTTCTATAAAAATAACTAACCCTAAAATGCTATCCGTCATTATAAAACGATTGCAACATACAGTGATTGTAGTGCTATTCCTCATTTTGCAGTCAGATCCACTATATTTTAGAGAAACCACACTCATATATTTCAAGGAAAATGTTTTCCAAAATGGTTATGCATAGCATTTTGGAATTTATCTCTGTAATATCTTTAAGTGTTTTGCACAGGAGTTTGGCCTTGGATCAATGTGGTGCACTTTGAGAGAAAAATTGAGAGGCAAAATTATCATTAATATAAACAAGAAAATATATAATGAAAATATATAACGTAGAAAATCATAAAAAATGTAACACTGAGCTCTGGCTCTGCTGCCTGGCAGTTAGTCCAGTCCTAACAATTAATTATACTATACAATTTTGGCTATCCAATTTTAACACAGGCCTAAAGCCAACAGTCAATATCAATCCATTGCTTTAATGCTATACAAAGATGTAAAAAAATCTCATTATAAAACTATGGCAGGGCAAATTAGACTCTGGAGGACAATCAGTGTCAGTGTAATTAATATGAAAACATTGTCTTTTGATATGGATTGGATCCAGTGCCTGAAGAAAAAAAACAAACAAAACCAAACAAAAAACTCCACATATGCACATGGATTTGATAGCTATCAGGCATCTGCTAACTGAGTTCCTGAGTGGAACTTATTAACCGTCTAAGAAAGACTTGTGATAAACTATGGATTATTCAACAGGTAGTTACGGCCAAACAATCTGATTTCTCACATAAACATAAACAGATTGTGACAGACTGTAGATACAGGAAAATACAAGCAGAACAAAACATTTGACTTGTCTGCTCAGTAATCGCTCATTTATCAAAAGGAAAGACAGAAAAGACAGCTTGTAACATTAAAGGTCATGTGTCAGATTCATGAAACAGCTAGGAAAATCAGAGCAGAGGCTTATTTTTTTCACTAAATTGGCCTTGAACAACTTGTTCAATGCTTTAGTAGATTCACTCAGTGGCTGACAATACAGCATGCAGTTTCTTGATTAAATACAGTCACAGCCTGTTTTACAGACCACAGGATAAATAAGGCTTTAGTGCACTGATATTATGTATTACTCCAAATTTATCACAGTGTTCCCAAAAAGGACTTTAAATACATCCCCTGATCCCATAAATACCCTCTAAATCTCAGGAATCATCTAGTTAAATAGGATACAAACCATTTCATTCCTCGTAGAGAGGATTTTAACAGACTTTTATTAAACTGATAAAAGTCAGACACCATTTCATTATGCATACTTTAAGCCTGCTTAGTTTTTCCAGCAGTGAAGGAAGCAAGCACACATTAAGCCGTTAAGATTAATTTACCAAAACATTTGAATGGGATCAAGGTTAATTTCCTCTCAAGAAATGCTGCTCCCCGTTGTGGCATTTGCCACTTTCCAAATCAAGACGGCTGTACCTGTAAAACCTGAGACCTTCTGGTCGTGCTGTTAACAGTGAGCTGCTCGGTGTGCTAATGCACATGAGGCAATTGTTTATTGTGGTGTTTCCCAGTGAGCCTTCAGTGCCGCTGGAGCACTTGTTTTGTTTGGTTTTTGTTCTGGATTTTGGAAAGAATGTGTTTCCACCGTAGACAAGCCATGCCAAGGACCCCTTGATGATGCATCGTCCTACACAACCACTCCCAGATGCTTAGCAAGTTTTACGAATAGACTTTCCTCATTATTTTGGGCTTTACTTGTTTGGCATCAGGCTGACCATGTTCACCAAAGAACAGAAATGAGTAGGATTTTATTGTTAAATGTGGGAAAGTCAAAACCTTCAGATATGGGCTGGACTACAAAGTTTTTGAGCACAACAATGTCATGGTAGAGTGTATGTGAAATGAGTGATTCCAGTAAAGAAGAAGAAAAACAGATGTACGTCAGCAGCCCTTTGTGTTGATAATAGGCTAATGATATACAGTAATTTGTTCTCACTGTTCTTTCTTGCTTTGTTAAATTACTTAGTATACACCTAATTAGAAGGAGTTCATTGGCTTTGGTCAAGATGACTAGTGTTAGGTCTATTAAGGTATTGCCATTGACATAATTTCTTTATCATAGAAATGTAAATAAGAGCAATTAATTTAAAAGGAATTTGGGAATTAGACTCTAAACATCCACATTTACACAACTCAATTTCAGATTTTGAGGCCATCTAATAATCCCTACAATGCCCTCCTTTTCCCTCTTTGAACACATTTAAAGGCAAAAGATGATAAATGGTAATTTCCTTTAAAGCGGATCCCAAACCTCCGTCTTTGTAAACAACATAGCTTAAACTAATAACACCACTTCTTCCATGATATAGACAGCCACAAGCTGCACCTCAGTTGGTGCTCATTTAATGACGTAAGCCTTTGAGAGCACGGTTCTGCTGGTTCCTCTTCAGCCAAGCGGGATATCCAATCCCAATACCTGTGGGTTTTGGGGTAGAAGGAGAAGTGCTTCTTTGCATGCAGCATTAATTTGCGCTGTATGAAACACACTGTGGTAATTTGACTGCTCAAAATAGATTTCAAGTGTGGAATAACTGTGGGAAATGGAATTGAGATTATTATAAATTCAGTAACTTTATATGTTTTTTGTATTATTATTCTTTTCCTCTCTGTGTTTTGCTTTCTTTAAGTGAATGTGTTAAGTACGGAGACAGTATAAATGTTCAGATATAAATTCAGATATCTAGCCAAAGATTATATTACAGAATTATAGATGATATAATGCATTTGTTTGTGAAAGTGATATGGATCTTAAGTTTAATTCTGCTTTATGTAACCATGCTTGTAGCCAAACATCTTCTTTTTTGTTGTGAATTTAATGTAATTAAACAGATTTCTTTCTACCAGTATCATATAATTTATTAGTGCATGTCCAGTAGCCTCCTTTTGTGTCTTTTCTTAATTACATTATAGTAATTTACTTATTCTACATTGCTTTATTCATTAGCCCAAAATTATCTTACTCTTTACTGTCATTGTCATCCAGGAGCTGCAGACTCAGAATGACTAAGTACTTACTGTTAAGGTGATTTACAAAGGCTAAGTCCAATATACAACATTCAGCCTGACTTAACTATTTGCTATGTAAAGATAGATCAGAGAATGACATTACACTCCCTCTCTGTGTGTTATTTATATTCATATCATTACCACTGAGCCTCTCTGTTTTTTGTTTTGGATGCCCCGTCAGACCTTATGTGCATGTTAGTGCACGTGAGCCCCGTCCTTTCTGAACCGTTGGACCAACTTGTATATGGACAAAAGTGATCAGGGCTGTGTGAGTTCTGACTTATGCCACTGTTGTGGACGGACACCAGAGTGAAGACTGCATTTGCATGACTGGCAGAGGTAGAGATGGCGGGATACGTAGGGGGCGAAAGGAGAGGGGAAGTATGACCAACATGCCAGTTTGTTTTGGTCTAACATGCCGGTGCTGAACTTTGACCACTAGTGGTGCTCAATTTGGCATGGAGGACCTTTAAATGTGTATTATAATCTGCCAGACTGTGATATGTAAAATAAAACAACATCAAGTTTTATTGTGTTCACAGTGGGAAGGAAATGCTGTGCAGTGCACTTTCTACCATTAGGAAGCTATCTTTTTTATCAGGTGGTCAAGTTGGAGTCAGTTCAGCTCAAGCGGTCTCCATCGTGGTCCACATCATTACACTGTTTGATCTCCCTCCTAAATACAGCGGCACAGTGTCTCCTGACATGTACTGTAGTGGGAATGGGACTTTCACAACAAACAGGTGATTAGCATCGGAGGGGAAACAAATGGCGGACCTGATTCGGAACAAGCGCCGCTGCCTTATGGGGAAGATTACTGGCAGGTGGGGCCAATTGGCTAACAATGGCTCAGGCCAGGGTTTGAAGGGCAGATGATTGCTGACAGATGGAAGCCTCCGAGTCCAAGAAGAAAGCAATCAGGTTGGAGAGGAGGACAGGATTGTGGGGGGTCGATGGGAGGAGGGCAGAACCATTGCTACCAGGCGGATGAAAGTCTGGCATGATGTCAGCCTGACACAGTGTACGCATCCAAACTTACCGTGGCCTGAAGATAGAATGATGTAATGCCCCCCCCTCCCTATGGGGGGCAGGGTTATGTTTCGCCGTGGGGGGTGGAAGGGAAGGAGCAACTGAACTAGATAACTGTAGATGGGCACCACCAGAAGCTGTCCAGCTTAAGAAGGCACATACAGGCACATGACTTTTAACAGTTTTGGAAAATATCTTATATTTAATTGAAAAGAAAAAAAGAAGAAAACATCAAAATATACAGAGAATTATCACAATATGTCAGGGGATTTCATTTTTGAGTAACTTCTATTTTTTCTTTTTGTCCCACTCCTACCCAACACCCAGAAAAAGTGGCATCACCCTGTGCTTACTGTGACTTCTTATAAAATTATTGCCATACAATACAATTCTCAAAAAGAAAAAAGTTTAACAGCTAAAATTGATAAAGAAAAATAAGTACATTTCAAGTAAAAAAATGCATATTGCTCACATGAGCAATGTGAGACAATGAGACAAGTTCCACCTTGTCTTTACACAGTCGCCTTTTAAAGAAGAAATAAACATACCCCACTTATTTTTCTTGAACAACATTCAAAAATTACTGTTAGACTGTCCTTACAATATGATGATAAATCTTTGTTATTCTTGATTTTGGTTTTGCTGCTGTTGGATGATTTTCAACAAACACAGGAAGTGTTATTAAGACTTAAGATTAAGACAGAATAATTACACTCCGTCAGGCTGTTTGCACACATTTTATAAAAAGTTTGACTGAAGGGAAGATATATGATTTGACTGCCCTTAAATCTCCAGAATCATGTCATCTCCAATGAGGAATTATGGGAGCTCTAGTAGGACAGCACAGTGAGATTTTTCTTCATATTCTTTCATAAATACTGAAATTGGACTACACACACATGGTGACATGTCCAGGCTGTACACAGGAATAGAATATAAATCCTGGAGGCCAGTCACTGTCAACTCAAGAGCTGAGTTTGAGTCTTTTTTATGTACATTTTCAATTTGTGTATAAAAAAAAAAACAAGCTTGAAATAATGACTCCACTGAAGGGACAAAAACATCAGTTATGAGGAGAACTATGATTCCTCAAATTAATGCATGAAAGAAATGCCATACTTCCATCACATTTTCCATTATTTCAAATTTGACAGCTACTCTTTTTGACTGCAAATCCTTTTTCTGGCATGAGCCTGACCAGAGAATTAGTGCTGCCAATCAATTAACTGTTAATATTCACACAAGAGTAGTGGATATACATTTTGTTTTGCCAATTTCCTGGATATTCGATTGAAATTTGAACCACAGTTGAATGGAAATCTGGCTAATCAAATAGGTGGAGAACCAACTTGTCAATTTGAATTTTTATCTTTGCTCAACAGTAAGAACACACATGCCAGCCTTGTAAAGACTTGTTCATGAACTCCCCCTCACCACATACATATGATGCTGTCCAACAATGACCAAACATTGAGCTTCTGGATAATACAACAAACAGAAGAAGAGAATGCAATAAGATATTGGGATGCAGCTATAATAAACATTTCCAAGGGAGTGGCGGTACACCTGGAATGCCTCCCGAGTGGAAGTAACACTGAGAGCCTCATCAGCTTGAAGCCATAATGATTTTAACACTGGGCTTTATTCCGGCTGTTACCATAGCAGAGTCTGGATCCATACAGCTGGCAATTACTTTAGAGACAGAGATGGACCAGAATAGATAGAGTGAGACAGACAGAGAGAAAGTGAGATCCTTAGATACAGAAAGAAATGCAAAGGAAGACAGAGAAGAGAGAGAGAGAGAGAGAGAGAGACGGGGAGTCCAACCAACCACTGGGTGTTAAGATGACTGCCAATAATGAGTGTTTTCTATTCAAGATGAAGTTCTTTTTTACATGTTAATATAAAGAAAATGTGTATTTAATTTAAAAGATACAGGGTTGCAGTTTAATCAAAGAGAGGATCATTATATATTTTTTTTTTTCTATTCAATCTGATGGAGACCTTTTAGCTAAATACTTCTAATTAAAGGGATAAAATAAACTGCATAACATTCTATTTCTTTTTAGATTATTTGTATTATTCCAGCTGCATTATGTCTCCATGCTGCCCAGTTTTTAAATGTATTTTATCCTAACACCAATATTAAATTTCATCTCTGTCATGGATACAGATGATGACATTTATGATGAACATCCATACCAAGAAAAAAACTGATTTGACAGCACTGAAAATAGTAAATATACAAAAAGACCTGCTCAATTACAGAAACAAAGGTACTGTAATTATTTTGATAATTATTAACTGAATTATTTTTGCACCATTCTGCACTGTTGCCTGTGATGCTTTGGACAGATGAACTCGTATCAGGTATTCCAGTTTGAACATCTGCTGTGATTTTCAGCTCCTCTCAACCAGACAAACAAGGGCCATTGCCCAAATTATCCGGTTGTTCATTTTCCCATGATGCCACTCTGGTCTTTTACATAATTAAAAAATCCTACATAATGACCTTACCAACAGATCAACACCAAAAATGCATTTGTGTTAGTGTTACAGTGAGGGTTACTACACAAAAATGGTGACTTATAGTGAAGTATAACCCACTTCCCTTCACCATTTCCTTAGGCGCCACCACTTCCATTTATCAAAAAACCAGAAGATGTCCAACAGCAATAATTTCAGAGATTGACATACATTTATTTTTAGAGCGTGATTATGGCAGTTGCTACACATTTTCCACCAAGCAAAGGTCTGCACTTTGCAAAATGTTTCTTTTTCTTTGCGCAAAAATGTGACCATATTCCAACTGCCTTGTGCAGGACTCGCTGGCCCTGCTGTTCTGTAACTGAGCAACATGCAAACACACAAAGCTTCATTTGTAAAGCAGACAGTTCGGATATATGATACCCTTCCACTTCAGTCATGGTCTGGGTTCCTGGTTTTCTTATCCGTGGCAGCAGAGCAAAAATGGAAAGTATGAATTCAATTTATTGTATTTTTTAGCTTTTCTGTATCCCAAAATAACTTTCCACTTAACTGTGCCAATATGTATTTTTAGCAATTTAAATAGTAGTCATTTTAAAGTTGAATGTCACCTTTAATCAGCTGAAATTCAATGTGTTTGAACATGCTATAGAATTGTGTGAACCCTGTTCAGTAGCTGAGGAAAGTGTTTAATCACTTCTAATGTCTAAATGCATCTGCTATATGATTTGAGCCTCTTATATAGATATGTGAATCAATCACAGTAGTTCCTTTGAGTTATATCCTGCAACATAAAATGTCTCTCTTGCTCTTTGTTTAGACTCAACTGACAACATGAGGAATATCTACATACAAACATTATCAGTACATTTTCTGTCTTTGTCTGAACAGCCCAATAGGTTAACATGGAAGGGAGTAGTCAGCATTTCCTGGCACTGGCGCAGCAGAGATTCAGCCTCCTGTGTGTCCTTGCATGGCGTGATATGGAGAGGGCAGAAAAGAGTACTGGCAGCTTGTGAAACACAAAGTCCCAGTACACTAAAGAGCAGAATGTAAAATTGCTTGTATTGCATGAGTGTCGATCCATTTCAAGCACTGGAAAAGGGAAAGAATCCGACCTCAGGTGAGACAGTTCAAAGAAAGAAATCTGGTTTCTGGCACAAACCTAAACTGCCTCAACTTATCATCCTTATCATATTGTAGACAGCTTGTGAAAAGCCTGTCAAATAAGCAATCATCATAAATGTCTATAGCAAAGGAAATCAGTTTCATTTTACTACGCAGGAAGACAAGCTCTGGAAAAACTGTGATTGCTTTTTGCCCCAACTGAAAAAGATGTTGCCCCTAAAAGCAATGACAGCTTAATTTTATTATTGCACTAATGGCGAGCTAAATTACTTGCATGTAAAACAACGATTTAGACGTTACAGATCTTTATTACATTATATGTCAGGATGTTTGCAGCTCGTGCATATTATCCAACAGGCCGTGCACTTACGTTACCGTTTGATCTTCTGAGAAAAGGAAACATTACCTCAGCCATTCACCAGAAATAATACAGACTCTGGTCAGTTGTTTACATTTGATTTTTCACTGAAAAGGTGAAGAAAAGAAAAAGAGAGATTGTGGTTGAAAAAATGTGGAAGGGGGCTCAGATGAACTAATACTTCAGTAAATGTAAAATCAGCTGGGTTTATTTTAAAGCAGCCCTCTATTTTGATAGTAATTTGTGCCGCTCATTTCATAATGTTAGTCTTGGACCCGGCTTGGTGAGAGTGCCGAGACGCGTTAGATTAGCCATCTGCACAGTGTAAACACAGACCTATTCTGCTAAGAAAAGAAGTGCAGGGATGATATGTTTGCACTATCTTGTTAAAGTCACGTATAAGACCAGTCACATTACTTTGGCTTTACATTCACACATCATACTGAGCCTTTAGATGAGAGAGGCTGTCGGACATGAGCAGAATCCATCCTCTGCACGACTTTTATTGAGTGTAATCAAATCATGTGTGCATACCTACGTACAGTCTGGCCACGGCCACACCAAACCTGTGTGAACATTCCCTGCTCAGAGAGAAGCTGAACCTGATGAGCACATGGCAAGGGCGTTGTCCATTAAAGAAAACCCCTGAGTTTTCTCAGAGCTTTCTGGGACTGTAGAGCTGCATTTTAGGTGGTCCTGCGGAAAGTCAGGCACCGGAGGGCTCTCGAGGTCTGTACAGTGTTGAACTTTTTTCCCCCAATGTAAAGGCTAGATGTTATTTTTCTCTCCTTACTCTCCCTCTCTGTTCAACTTGTTTTCCCTTGCAGTTGCCTTAATCAAAAACCAGAGAGCCACAGCTGTGATTTGGGGTTGTGTGAAATCATCGGGCTGGAGCTCCTGTTAGTGTTGAGTTAGTGGGGTAAAATAAGAAAGTCCTCGTGGGTTCAGTTTAACACTTTTGCTGTGATGTAATAGAAAGCTGGAATATTTGTTTTATTCAAGGATTACATCTAAAATCAAATGAGGGTGCAATGCACAGGAGCCTGTGACAGGGTAACTGAGTTCAAAGAAGGTTAGAGGTTTTATTTTCTGACTTGCATCATGAAGGTACCCTTGAGCAAAACGATGGCCGGCAAATCCCTCTGGATTAAAGCATCAGAAGGTCTGAGTATAGAACAAGATGAGACAGTTATCATTAAATGTAGCAGAAACACTCCCTCGCACTCCCTCATGTAATGTGAGATGAGAGAGCAGCCCTGAAAAATCTCTTCATTTCCTCTTTTCTTCCTCTCACACTTGGGAAACTTTGAAGTCTAAGTCCATCTTGCTGACACAACGTCCTTTCCAGCCAGGAAAGGGAGGGTTTTCATTGTTTCTCAGATCATATGTAAAGTTCAATGTCTGAGAATGAGGGTCTTTTTTATTTATTGATTTTATTCTGACCTATATTTTGCACTTACATAACCAACACCAACAGCTGCTTTATATTTTTAAGAGATTGTGAATTGGTTAATATATTCATTTTTTCTGAGAAAGGTTTGGATGGTTGATGATGTGAAAAACGGTGGCTAAATGTTAAACGTTAGCTTAAATAACAATAGCTTGAATAGGAATACATTTGTCATAGTATTAGTAGATAGAGAAAGGATTCAGGGAGCATCAAATGGATCTAGCTAGATTTCCTTTATAATTATCCTATATGCTTCTTTAACTAAAACCATTTCTGATCCTGGTGGATTATCTGACAAATGCACTCACAAAACTGAAAACAAAGCTTTTTTGTTATAGTTGATGTTTTCACACAAGCAACCATTTCCAACTAGTTTCACTCCAACTAGAAAGAAATGGAGTATTATGTTAAAAAAGCAAGTTTTTCATTAGTGTATTATCACCTGAAACTAAGAATGATTGTGTTTCATTACCTTAGAATGAGCCATAGATCATTTTTCTACAGTAGCTCAGAACAGACAAACTAAAAGATGACACACGAGAGGGCCTTTAGTCTTCTTCTTCTTCTTCCTTGTTTTTTTTTTAAAGTGGTCACTGTAGGGGACGTTGAGATGGCCGGTGATAAGTTGGTCGCAGTCTGGACCTTTAAGTGCATCATAACTTATAGACATTTGATTTTACAGTATGAAGTAATGTGGATCACCTGAATGCAGAATTTAAATGATTGAAATGTTTTGTCTCTGTGAGGCTAGACCTTCCCCTAGGTTGTTCCTGACACAGTCACAGGTGTCGTCAGATAACTGGTGTTCTTACGCTATCAGAATTATTTATGTAAAACTGACACAGAGAGACGTTCACCAAGGGTCCAAAAAAGATAACCTTTGGCAGCAACAGGCACAGCATGAGAATCATTAATTAAAGCTCATGTCACTGGGACAAGGAGCCTAATAATAGCAGCATTAGCATGAACTGTTTTTCTGTTATTATTATACATAACCTTATTTCTCAGTCATTTTAGAGCCCAGTGATTTATTTAAAACTCTAGTCATATTTTAATAGGATTTTATTTTACGGCATACAAATATCAGATCATTTTTTCTAGACAGATATTCATACAAATATTTCTATTGAGTCAATAAATTGGAGAGAAGTTGCCAGAAGAGTAGACTACATAAGCTTTCTCTGCACCTAATATTATTACAGAGGAATCAGATTATTTAATTTTGCGTAGTAAACAAATTCTAGACATTGTTACAGATTTGCCATGTCATGTTTCTCCTTGACTGCACTTTCCCCGTAAACAGGTTAAAGTCATTCTATTTGTTTGTGTCGATTGATCATCTTAATGCTGTGTTACTACACTGCAGGAGTGAGTCACTCTTTTCTACCCAGGCGCTGATCTACTTTCACTCCTTCCATAAGTTCCCAGTGAGCTCATGCTAATTTTGCTAAATAGAAATGTTCTTTCTAAATGCTCTTTGTAAATAGCCTCTGAATATTTCCAATGTGTTGAAACGAGCCCACCAGCTATTACTGTACTTGATAGCACAATGAGAGGACATCCAATCAGGGGTTGGCAGAGATGCTTTGGGTTGCACAGGAGAAAATTTCTTTTTCCTTTTGTGGATGCTGGTTAGCAACAGTGACAAACGGTTGTCTTGGTTGGGTTTTTTGTGTACTATTTGTATATTTGTGCTGTGAAGATCTCAAGAGAGGAAACTATGAGTTATTATCACTGCAAGGTTGAATAAATGTACGTTTTGCTCCAAATTCAATGTTAAATAGCAACTGATGGCACATTACTGAAAGATTATATGATACATAGATGACCTAAGCTTTTGGTTTACAGAATGACTGATTTTCTGAGGATCCGTTTAACAGACTCAATCCAGTTATTTTCTTTGGGGTAACGTCACATCGTAGCAGCCCACCTGCACTCAGTATCACCTAAGTAAAAAAAGACCAATCAAAGAAATGTATTATCTCGGCTTCCAGAAAGTTAGATTTTAAAATAATATTCGGTGAGTGTACTATTTCCGCATTCAACAATTGTTTTATCAACAAATGCCCCAGATTGTAATGAGATGTCTTTATCTAATCCAAAGAAGTCCATTATTCACAAATGGCTTTTTTCTATTCAGGATGCGCGATATGGATTTTTTTTTTTACCCCGAGTCAATTCGATAATAGATGATCACCTGCTAATCATGGATGAAAAAATAACCCTAACCTTTTGTGAAAAAAGTTGTTGCATATAGAATAATGAAATAACACTGTAACCCTTTGTTTAATGCTACAACCTCATGAACTTTGGGTGATTTCCTCCGGTAAAGCCTGTAGAAATGCTGAATTACGGAGAGTGGCTCAAAATGTCTGCGTGAGAGGCCGCATGCACTTCATGATTTCACAGTGGGACAATCCTAAACCCTCTCTCAACATGTCTTATTGTGTCTTATTATGTCTATGTCTTCTTCTTCTTCTTTGCGTTTCCTTCCTCTCTTAAATTGCAAACCAACTTTAAAGGTGCACTACCTACTGTATCAGAGTGTGTAGATGCTGTGCTTGTTAAGCCAATGAATGCGATTTGGCTTTGTATTATCATCTCTGTTTACGGGCTATAATTTCATTAATGGACATGAGCCGATAAACTTTCCTGTTATCAGCCCATAAATAGCCTTCCCTCTTTTTTCTTTCCTTTAATGGTTTTCCTATGGTTTTCCTTTTACGTATATTAACCAAATGAGAATGATTAATCCCCTCCTGTGGAATTTACATCTGATCACAATCCATTGACAACGACTCTGTTTTTCCCTACCGTGTCTCACCAAAGCAAAGTGGCACGTAAATATGCCAAGCAGCAGGGAAGTCCTCAGTGGGAGTAAAGAAAAGGAAGGCAATAAGAAATTAAAAGAGAAAAGGATGGAAGGATGGTGTCACATAGCCATGGGGATCCTTGGAGAGGCTTTCTTCCACCATAGAAGCTGAATAATGACCTCAGCTGGTTCTTTTCATCACAAAATTACAGCCATTAACTTCAGATTAATCATCATCATGCCGTTTACTGAGAGGGAGACTATGTTGGAGGAAAATTAGCAGAATGTCCTCCTAAGGTGGATAAAATCTTACCGTTTGTATAAAAATGTTTGTGTTTCAAGTTAAGAATTTCTTTGCATGTCATATATTTAGTTTCTTTAAATGTATTTAAAAAAAGAGAGTGGGTTCAAGTTTCAGGGAATGACCACTTATATTTTTATATTTTCACTGTCAAGTTTAAAACAAATCCTTTCGCTTTTGCAAGGTGGGTGCAGACCTTCTCTGATCCACTGAGAGACTTATTGTCCCTTTATTTGTGCTGTTTCGACAAATGTTAAGGTACATTTAGCATCACTGTATTTCCATCAGCTGACAAACGTGCATTCCAAGTAAGACAGTTTTTGACTGTTGCAATTTATTGTTGAAATATTAACTTCTGACATTACGGCCTTGGCAACATGGTTGCCAGGAGGAATGGGCTAGCTCCGTGTTAGTCCTACTTTTTCTGGCAGGCGAGTGTTTTAATAATTTTGTCTGCCCCAGACAAAATGTATCCTGTTGCTAAACCAAAAATTGTGTGCTGCTAAGTAAGATTTGGATCTGAGGATTATATGTGATATGTTTCATGGTCAAGACTGTTCTATGTACTTTTATGGATGTGTGCCACATGTGTAGCTGTGTTTGTAATTTGTGTGTAATCATCTTGAGCGGAGCTGCCTGATGATGCAATATGAATTCTTCAATCAATTTAACAATAAAGTTGTATCATGTCGTATCGTATCGTATTTTCTCCCTACACATGACCGATTAAGGATGACGAACTCAAACCTGTTGTTGACAAAGTGGGCGACCTCTCAAAGGGGTCATGGAGTCCTTGTGCTTAAAGCTTATCTATAAAATGATAACAAAATGTACCCGTTCAAGAGCACTCTAGTGAAATTATTTTCCGTACATTCACTGGCCTCCATTTCTTGAAAAAGTGGTTCATATATTTTTCATGAAGGTTGTTTGCTTTCACTATTACTGGCCAGATATCTCTCCGCTTTCAAATCATTTGTAGTTTGGCTCGAGATGAGCACTGAGAATCACTTACCATCATGTGGCTGCTGGTGGAGGATCTGAGAGTCACTTCTTCTGCATCTGATATTCATGTATGCTGAAGTGCTGCAGTAAAGCAATAGCACAATCAAGGGGAAAATTGCACAACAACAAAAGATCAGTGTTGGATATGACAGAGATTATTACGTTACAGGTAACTGCATCCCACGAAACTCCTTTTATACTTCCTATCATGAGCATGACGATAAGCTGTGATGCACCGTTGCATTCCAAGTCGCATTTCTTTGAAAACCTCATCCACGTGAATTAACTTCACCTCATATTTAATGGCAAAAACATGAGGGTAACATTAGTCACACACTTAATGAGACTTCCTCTTTTCAGTTTGAGCACAGTGAAAAGAAGCATGCATTATTAGCCACTGAAAGGCTCTACTAGCATAAATGTCTTGTTTTCTTAGTGTAATTATTGAAAAACTCATGACTTAAGTTTACATGCTTAACCTTTATATCCTCGGGCAACCCCTTATACAGATCTCTCTGCGCCCCTTTTAAGGCTTAAACACCTGTCAGCTGTATTATATTATATCTGAGCAGACATGAACTGTTGCATAAAAAAATGGTGTCTTTTTCTCCAAACTTAGGGTGCTTCACTAATCGCTGTATACGCAGGACAAACGATCTGATGATGTGAGAGATGTCTCTGCCAACCCACGCAAAACTTTAGGTGTGTACACTAGGATCTGTTACGCACCACCCGTGAACCCCAGATGCACAAACACAGAAACAGTAATGTGATCCGCCATCTTTTCCCCACTAGGCAGATTTATGCACATAAATCATTTCCTACGCTGTGTTTTGGGGGATTTATAGCAATAATAGGCCATCTCTGCCATTCCCATCCTGTTCCCTCCATGGGAAAAAGCCTCACAGGTCTTAACTTTTGGTCACATCAGGTTTTCAGTTGCAACGTTACCTTTTTCTAACCTCACGGCCCGTAAACCTAATCATGTGTTTCCATGGAGTTACCTGCCCAATCTAATCTCGGAAAGCTTCGAAACAGTGGCAGGCCGGTGCTAACAATGTTTTGGAACATGTTCACGTGACCCCTCTCTGCTGTTTGATCGTGTTGGTTTTACTGGGAGGGTCCGCTGGTCAAACATGGACTGCTTGTACAAGAATATAGCCACTGTCACGTTTAATAGATGTCTTGATAGCGTGTGTCATTTGCAGCTGTGAAGTTCATTATTGTTTTGTCTAAAGTGGAGGCACTTTTCACTTTTAATATGACAGATTTCATATCTGATGTGTGTTTTTTCTTTTTTTTTTAGGAAGAACTAGGAAGTTTTTGTTTACTTTGATTTGCAGTCAGGCTGATACGTGACAACGTCATGTTCAGAGTTGATTGCGTGCTTGGTCATCATCATGATCTGCTGAAATATATACCAAGTGTGTATTGGTTCAGAGTCAAACACACTTCTCAATCATTTCTGAGAAATGTGACTTCGCGAAAGCACCTACACTCTTTTCAGTCCATTTACCAGTTACAAGAAACAGACACCTTGATTTCTTGAACCTATTTTCATGACGCACAGCTTAGCCAATGACGGTGGTCTGCTGGGGCGTAAGTCAGCCAAGATGTATATTCCCGTCCTGGTAAAGATGTCAAACTCAAATTTCGTTGACAGAATGAAGACAGTGAACAGTAACTGTCTGTGTAACCAATACAGCTGTTTAAACTTTCTCATTTGTAAATAAACAATGCACCACTCTGTTAGATCTCAGTGACATGTTAACCCTCCTCAAAGCAGACACTCAAAACATTACAATTTGCAAAAGCCACTGTCCACCTCAACAAATGCAGAACTGTTTATTTCCAATGTGCTAACAGCTCAGTACATTGGAACACCTTGCTAGATCATGTACTTCAAGTTGAGAACAAATTCTACATACACCCCAGTGTAAGACTGAAGAGGATCACATTCTCCAATGCTAACTAAAAGACATTGTATTCTCTAAGTCTTCAGGATGAGAGGCAATTTAGTCCATTTGGGATGCATTGGCATCGGTAGGAACTGCTTGTAAAATTTCATCTTACTCTTATTGTACTGTTTGGTTGACCAGTAGAACATTGTCAGTTGATCTGTGGCAAACAGGACAAATTAGTTCTCCAGAGTCTTCCATCTATTCACAACTTGGGCATTTAGCTGAGACTGTATTCCAAGTTGAATAGGTTGCTTGGACACATGAAGCGGACATGTGGCTGTTGATGAATGCGTTGACATTAGTGGAGAGCAAACGTGAATTCCTAGGCACTAGGCCACACTGCTACCTGACGTGGGGAAGGCACAGTTGTCTGAGCGATAAATATGGTGAGTAGTAATGGGGGATAACATCATCCTCAAGTGGAGAAGCCCATCAGGGTTCACTCCTCTTTATGACCATCATAAATGGATACTGCATACTCATATCTTATGAAGCACCTGCATAACAGTGCTTGTGGAGCTGAGTTTAATATCAGATGGCATTTCTTTCAGAGAAAGAGAAGTTTTATTTTTTTTCTGAGCACATTGATGCACTACTAGGAGAGTTTAAGTACCTAGTTTGTGGAAACCTCGAGGCCCAGATCTTTAACCCTGAACCAGCACCACCAACTTCGCCTTCTCACAATACGATATCACTGTTTTTATAATGCCCTCCGCTCTGCTTTTCCGAGGTGTCCCACCTTTCCCACATTTATCTACTTCCTGAGACCTGCATTTTTGCAGGATGTGTTTCTAGGATGTAAAGTGGAGATAGACGGCGGGGGGGTGGTGCTGGTCTAGAGCCTTGTTGCAGCACTTAGATTATGGGAATTACTGTACATAGTCTGCGTCCTGACAGATGGTCAGGTGAGTAAATTACACAGATGTGAGACATGCTGTTATTTATATAGGTATGTAAATGGGTGTAATTAATGTTTTTTGTACGTGTGTTGATTTAAATAAATCTGCCAAACCTATTGTGAAGGTACGTTTAGTTTCATTTGAGTAGACAATAAATAGCGTGAATAGAAGACTGTGGGCAGAATACATAATTGTATTTTGGAGAAGCATAAATGTGTTTTAAGAAGCATAAATCTTGAAAGTCTTTATTGGTATTAAGAAATTATTCTGAAAGGTCTGCTGGATGTGTGCCCAGCTCCATGCAGAAGTAAGATATTGCCTTGAACTGGATGTTTTCAGGTGCTGATAAACAGGCCAAGTTTTGCAATTTATGTGAGTTAAAATAAGATGCATTTTGTAAATGGTGTAATCAGATTCTTAAGATAGGGTTACTTAAGAATTATACTGTATATATTATCAGCATGTGTATTTTTCAATCTATTGATGGTTGGTGTAAAACTAGAAACTTCTTGATGACTCATTTGGTCATTTTTCAAGTATGAACACTGAATTTGAAAAACAGTTTATTTTAAATTCATTAAATAATTAATTCTAACCCTTCTACCTCTGTAAGGTTAACCAGAGCACAATAAAATGAGCACAATCAGCTGCTGCTGATAAATTCTCACCAAGTTAGGCTGTGCTCTTGTTTATGAATATGATTCATTGATTATAAAATGCTCCGTAATACTTTTGAATCTGCATAGATCTTGGTGCAGTAACTTGTGCTGTCTTAATTGCAGATGATAATGTGCACATGATTGTTTTTCTTTGACATTGTGAGTTATGGTACCAGCTGTTTTAAATGTTGTCGAGACCTTTTAAGGGGTAATCTATAAAACTAAACTAGTAAAGGAAAAATGGTTCTTCGCTCGCACGACTTTTGCTCACATTGCCAAAGCCTGTCTCTCCTCAGCGAAACAGATTAGACATTGCCGTGCCCTTCTGAAGTAGGGAGCCATCGCCAAAGTAGTTGGAGAGGTATTTTGGTTCGGCCACTCAATGACATCATCGGCAAGTGTGCCCTCGTTAGCAAGAGGGAGGGAGAGCAATTAGCCAGTGCAATTAACCTTTAAAAGGCTGCCTATCTGGAATGAGCAAGGATGAATAATAGTCAAGTCCACAGTATAAATCCAAGGCATTGCCATCCGGAGACCCCCCCCAAGAGACTGCGGAGGTAAATGGCTGCAAGGGCACCATTGAGGAGCATGGTGAGTCAGTGATAGGAGAGATTGCAAACTCACACACACCTTCATATAAAACTTCACATTGAAAAGTGTCAGATGAACCACCTACTTTTGCACTAATTTCTCAGAGAGATTGGCCGAAGACTCAGAGAAGGTGTTGCCCCCAGAGAACATACATCACTCCCACAATGCCTTGCACTGACAAATGTGACAGCGGGATGCCGTCACAGTGACGTCTGAGAGGGCTGCTTGGTTTGACAGCCGAGCTTGTGTGTGTTTGCCCATGATAAGGGTCACTGTGCATTTTGGGTCACTGTTGTCCAGGCATTAACCTCCCCCCACCACATCAGCTGCTGCCACCCACCTGCTTAATTACCAAAGGACAAAGGACGGGTGCATGGGAGTGTGTGATGACGTTGCCTGAGTCTACAAGGGGAGGGTAGGATACGGCTAGGTTTCCTTACATTTAATCTTTAAATAGCATAGTTATCGACAAAATATGCATTTAAAAAATATTCACACAGAATGAAAATCATTGTTTATTAGCACAAAGCATTGATAATTTACACCAAGAATACAGGTTTAAGGCAATTCCACTTTTCAAACCCAGAAACTCCATCTATATTTTCCACAGCCAATGGTTCTGAGTTGTGCCTGCCACAAGAGGACTGTATTGACTGAAAAGCAGACAAAACAATGTCTTTATTACTGCAGGAAACATTGTACATTTTGAGAATTGGTTCATTTACTACGTAAAAAAGATATTTTGTGGGGAAATTTTGTAAAAACCAAATATCTTAAGCCTTGTGTGTGAGAGTCTCTGCATGAGAAAGAAAAAAATGTCAATAATAGAACTGTCAGTAAAATTTGTATTTTTGGGCTTAAAGTCATATATATTCCTAAAAATAGACGAGTGATTCCATCTTATACGTCAGTCAGTGATGCAAATTTAAGAACTTACGCATGTATATTTAGTGCCAGACTACTGCTACAATTCCTTAACAGAGGGGCCAGAAATGATTACTGCTGCCCAATCCCATTGGGGTGGTGTTGGGAGGTGTGAAGGAAAGAACAATAACTCTAATTATCCTTGCTGATTGGTTTTGCATGGGTTGGCATCCATCTAGTCATTCTATTGTTCCTATTTGTGGGCAGGCTGGCTGCAGAGCACCCAAATGTCTATTTATAACTATGACGAAATGCAAATGACCTGTGACGAAGAGCATCCATTTAACGATGACTTTTACCCCCCAACACCTTCACAAAGTAGCACATGAAACATCCCAGCTGAAATTTTTACAAACTTTTAGCTACGAAAGTGCAAAGTTTTACAGAGTAACCTGGAGCGCGTCCTCAGATGTCATGCTGGACTGTATTTCACCCTGTAAGGGGCATAAACATTTTTTTTCCCCCAAGTGTAATGTTTAACAGTCGTGCTGCTGCTGCCAAGTTCCTGGTTTCGCTTTAATGACTTCTGGATGGTGTGACTGTGTTTTTGGAAGGCGCAGAGGTGTGAATTACTGATTGAAACATCCATTTGCTTACAGCAGATGATGTTGATGCTCAGAGCTGATGGAGATGGGCATAAATATCTTGATGTAATGGGTTGCTCACAAACGCCATGAACATTAAGGATGATGATGTAGTTGTTTTTGATTGAAAATACTGGTAGAACACACAGGTGCCTGTCAACATGTCCATGGGAGGCTTCTACAGAAGTCTTCCATCTTTCAAAGGGCTCTTTAGTATCGCTGAAATGTGTACATGTGCTACGTGAGTGTGTGCATGGTTGTTTTTTTTATGTGCCTGTGTGTGTGTGTCCACGTCTGACTTCTTTTTCAGTAACCCATACTAGATTTTTTTTTTTCTCTTCATCAACTTAAAGCACTCCACATCAAACCTGTTTTCAGAATTGCCAGCTCAGCCAAAAGAGATGCAGGATAACGCACGTACCGTAATCTTATCAGAAATACCCTAATCTCTTCTGCAGTGTTAAAGCAACAATTACAGACGTTATCCAGGCTGTTTGATTTCCTGCCAGTTTGTATGAAATCATGGCTGAAGCAAGTGTATCCCTACAGAAAGATGGAGACAGCAATAAGGTCCAGTGGCCACACACACGCTCAAACACACTTACACAAGCTTTTGTCAGTAATTGCAAAAAATATAGAACAATATTGAGACAAATAATGTTGTGAAATATTGATCAAAGTGGAAACTTGTAAGTCTTGGCTGAGTGAATATATATACTGTATACTAAATCAGGAGTGGCTGCAGGTAGAACTTTAGTGATTTTTGAGGGGGTCATGTTTTGAAGTCTGCTTCAAACAGATGTAAGCCATTATGGCACAACTGGTACACTGATTACTCCTCAACACACACACACATAACACACACATCTCTCCGTCTTGTTTCTTGAAACCAAACCGCTTTTTCAGGAATAGTCCAGACACCCAGCACAGATTACGGACACTAGAAGCAAAAGAGTATCCTTACAGTTAGAGGATTGAGCTCTGACTGTACGGCAGCTTCTTTGAAACAACATTTTACTTACACTATGCAAACATTTTCCAAGCCCCCATCATAGAAAAGGGTCAACTTTTTTCCACATAGACAGTCTGGAAACATACAGTAATATTATTTTTACCATTTAAGAACAGATTGATAACAAGATGATCAATATCACTGTTTTTGTGTAAGGCAATAATTCAGACCATTCCATTGTTCAAACTCAGTTGCTGTTCTTCTTTCAGTTATCTCGCGAACTAGCTGCTTTTTAATCTCCCAGTTACAGGTCGCTCACATAACACTTCGTCAATACACCCATGTCCCGTCCTGCCACTTCGCCGGCGTACTCTTTTCACACAGACGCCCATTCAGCTCTGTTACTACCTCTGCTGCAAACTCAGGGGGAACAACAATGCTCCGCCATTCTGCTGTTGTGCCTTATGTACAGAACTCGAGACAGAATAATGGCCAACAGTTAATCCTTGAACATGCTGTGTAAAAGTGGCTACTGACTATGAATAATTGAGATGAAATTAAATTAAATTAGATGAAATTGTAAGAGTGATTCACAAGTCATACCTCTGTGAATTATGCCGACTTCTTGCTAGAGAAAATCTCTATCATGTATTACGAATATTAGAAATTGTGCTATTATTCACATTAAAGCACTAACCCTTAGTGATGATATTTTTAGAAAGTTGGTCCTTGGTCCTCTTCAGCAAGTGGACATTTTAGAAATATTTAGTTACACTTTCCAAAACTACTGGAGGTGCTGAATGAGCAATGAGAATTTCTAGAAGAGTTGAGCATCAAAGCATGAGTGAAAAATGGGACAATTTTGCAATTTTGGGACACTGATGTTTTAGGATTAGATGTTTGTTAGCATATGTTTTTGCTTTACTTTGAAACTTAACATTTGTGTTTTGAGCCTCTGTCTGATCAACACTACAATACATGTGAGCATGTTATATAATGCTCTGTGTTTCCTGAGTGAGTGTGTGTTTGTGTGTGTGTGTGTGTGTGTGTGTGTGCGTCTTAAATTTCCCCTCGTGTGTTGATTGTTAATTGATGACCCCTCCTCCTCGTGAAAGACCGGGTACAGGCCAAATAAATCCCTTAATTGCATCCATGTTTCCCTCACTACCTCACGTCTTATCCTCATGTCAAGGCACTTCAACTCACCGTTTGTGATGACAACGGCACAGCTGAATTTTACAGGTCTTTGGTGACTTTTGCTTTTTTGGAGTATTTCTGTTTGCATTTATGTGAATTATCCTGATTAGAAATGTTCCTATATCATTTTTCCCTTCCTGATACCAATTCTGCGCCACCCAGTGTGCAGACTCAGCAAAGACATGGGGCACACGTCGGCGGTCCCAATGTCAGCAGTAAAGCTGATTTCCTGCACGTCTTTCAGCCTACATGGAATGTGTTCTCTCACTATTTCATAAAGTTTGGGGAGAGCAGGTTCGTCGTGCTTGTTTACGTGATGCGTCTTCAAATGCTTTATAAGGTTGCTGGGGTTGAAATTTGACTCATGCCACCCCTCGAAATTACAGCCTTGCATACTGGACATGTCACTGTTTTACAGGTAAAATATTGCCAAATAGTGGACATGTTGCTAGCTCCATATGACTCTAAATTATGTGATATCGGATCAGATGCATGGACTCGCGTACTCGCTGATATTGATACCTGCATATTCAGCATTATCAGCTGCATTTTCTGATACTGGTATGGGAATCGGAATCCGCACAACTCTAGTCCTAATATTAATAAAGGTTGTACAGTTATTTAAAGTCTCTTTTGTATTCCCCTTAAGATAAACTCCCATTATGAAGTACTGGGAACAGATAAGTTGAACTACAGTGATCACAATGACACACTTCTATTGGCAGAATGTGTTTCTTTATATAGTAATTATTTGTGTCTACATTTATTGATACTATTTGTAAATTAATTAGTTAATAATAAAGGTTATGTAAAAAAGGTAAAAAATATAAATATCTCACATTAAAGTAGCTCACACACACACACAGTGATTATCAGCCTCACACCAAACTAAAGAAATTAAATGAAGATAGAATATTATGTGTTGCTGAAAGGCAAACGACTCTTCTCCTCTAACTATAAAGAGAAAATCTTCCTGATTAAAATTAAAATTTTATTGTCAAATATTCAATCACACACAGATCATGTATAATGATATTTTTAGGTGTTCAAAACAAGTCTAACAAATAAATAAAGATTCATTAAATAGTAAAATATAAAATGATAAGTTATAGTAAAAATATACAGTGGAACTATGAACACCCGTGCGGTTCTGGTCCTTTATTTATTCAACCTACACACAAACCATACTTTTCACAACACATCATTTTTGACTAGATGGTGAATCAGAGAACATAAAATGTTGTGTTATAGTTGAATTGATTTCAGTTTTTGTCTGTCTACTTTGGTATAAGCTGCAGCAATGCAATTTCAGATCAGTCTGATCAGCTGTCGAATCACAAACAGATTTCCAATAAAAGATTGTGTCAGTTAAGATTTTCAGAAGGCTGGTCTCATGGATCCTTGCTTCTTTCTTCTCAGCGAACCCTTCTTGTTTCTCAAAGCAGAAATTTGAGCATTGGAAAGGCTTTTATGATGGTGTATCGGAACAATTTCCTGTCTCGTGTTCTGATGAATGTCTTTGTAACCCAAAGCTAAAGTGTGCAGATGTTTTTTCATCAATATTTATTAAAAAAACATCTCATATGTGGGGAAAATGTAATAAACAAGCAAATCCAAATGCTCGTGCCAGATTTGTCCATTGACATGGAGCATTTTGACTTTCAAGCAATCAGCATCAGTTATGGAAATGAAACATTTCAATTTCAGAAATGAAAGGAAACTCTATTCTCTTCTCCTCCTCCACAAGTATTTTGTTTAATGTACCAGATGGCTGATATTTACAGCCTATGAACAACTGTGATAGCCTCAGGTAAACTGCCAGTATTGGAAAAGTATATGAAATTGACCTTTAAACATCTCTCAGTGGTTTGAAAACGTTCCCGATTTTACTGTATTTACCCATATGATGATCCCCAGCCATCTGGCATCAGATTGGACTAAATCAATCCATATCTGCAGTTCCAAACAGTGTTTACCCGAAGTTCCACAGTGGCAAACTCTTGAAAAGCCAAGTTTGTGGCCTTCCCTCAGTCAATACACAAGTTCATACGAGTACATAACAAAGTCCAACGATGATTTTCTTTTCCAAATATAGAAGTGTACTTTATTTTAAGAGCATATTTTACATTGCCGCCCCTGCCTGCTATCTTAACAATGCAAGGACGGCATCCTGGCGCAGTAACTGATAAGATATTTGTCGCATTGGACAACAGTGAGTAGAGAAGGACTGTATGAGAGTTTTCTGTCCAAACCATTGTGTCAGTGCCTGGCCTCTCCAAAGATGAATTGACACAAAAGTTCTAAAGGGCTCTAACCTTAAGTGGTTTCCCATGACATTCTAATTCTAAAGTTGGTCTTTGAGTTCTACAACTATTACTTGCTCTTTGACATGAGAGGTTTGATGTGGCTCCCTGTGAACACTTGAGAGGACTTGGTGATGGGGTTTGTCACCTGTATGATGTGTTGCACAAGCAGAGGGATGGTGTGTGTTCTTAGTCGCTCAGCTGCTGGCGATTGAGGGTGAAATCGCTCAGATCGTTTAGAACGATTGCGGTAAAAGATGAAGAGAGAGTCAAAGAGGTGCACAGGAACAGTGCTAGCAAGAGTACACCAGTGACCCTTGGCTGAGCTCTCCCACCAACAACTCGCACCAGCGGAAATGGGGGAGGGTGGGGGAGCACTCACAAAACTGAAGTAACAGTGAAGAGGGGAAGAGAGTGAAAGCGAGCGAGAAGCCACAGGCAGGGGCATATAGAAGGGAGGGGTGGAAACGGAGAGAGAGCGAGACAGAGTGAGCAAGAACGATTAGAGGTTCAGGTTTACCAAAACATGACTTAGGCAATTAACTGTGAACAGCCCAGTCAAGGTCATCGGCAAAGGGCTAAGGAGCAGTTCCTGAAGGCAAAGCCACTGCAAATGAATTTAAGCCACTGCATCCGATTGTACGACAACGTACATCTTATCATACGCTTCACGTGCCACTTTTGCCTTTCTGAAAGTGGTCAGATCTCTTGCGGAAGCCCTGTGAAAGTATTCTGAAAGAGCAAGTATGGAAAGTATTAGATCATGCCCCAATGTCGCTGTCTTTCCTCTCAATGGCCAAATGAATGAATTTTCCTTCAGTTCCGAAGAACTGCTAGTCCAGTCCTGCAGCAAGCTCTACGTGGGTCTCTTTCTATTTGCCCAGCTTTTAATTGCCTTACATTTGTTTAATTCACTCAATCAGAATCCCCTTTTCTTCCAGGTCTCCTGAAAAAAGCCATAAGCTAGGTAAATTATATAACTTGCACAATATGCCATATTTATTTAAGGTACTCATGTCAGATACAGTGCAGTAAGGCTTATTAATGATACCACGCAAGGAGACTGAACATTGTAGATGATTTTCAAATGTGCTCAGTGTAGATTTATTTCATGTCTGTGTAATTTAGATATGATTTTTCTTTCATCTATACAAAAAGTGCATGATGAAAGAAAAACCATCATTGCTTTCAATAAGCTATATCACCAACAAAAAGAGCATATGATGCATGTGGCTGCTATTTAAGATTGTGCAAACCCTGCACCCTTCTGGGATGCCAACATGTGTATCACCCACATTGCACGCTGCGAACCACAAATGCTCTTGAAAGGACTTGTCAAGTGGCACACAGTATTTGCATAATTCGCTTCACAATGGAAGATGTCCAATATTTTTTGCCAATGCTGAATGGTCTACATGTGGGTTAGTGGTTGTTTTTTTTTCAAGATGACATTCTAACCTACTTTCATTTTTTTTTTTTGTCAAGATGACATCCTAACCTACATTTATCTCACTGTTATCAAAGAAGTCAGTGAATTAAAAAAGGTAATGTACAGCACTTTAAACCTCTGTCCTCTGACTACCAGAGGTACTTGTGGATATCCAGCACAAAGTCATATTTGACCTGAGTGACGGATGCCTAATGCAAAAGCTCCAAAGGTAGCATTTCCTTTTTATACATTTTGAAATCCTTAATGCAGGTTGTATCACCAGGTCAGCAATAATTATGTAACACTCAAAGTAACACTCTCTCCCAGTATTATTAGCTGTTTTCTCAAGGGTGCACTACAGCTGCAACCCCACAGCTGAGCCTTCATGTTGGAGGCTGCTTCAATATTACCTCCTGCGTTGCTTTTAGAGTTTCCCCTGGTAGATATATGTCAACAGCAGTCATTTACTTGAACAGAGCTATTGACTAGGTGAACACAGGTTGCTTGTAACTAAGGCTTAGTTCAGATTGCAGTCAAATCAGATTAACTTCTCAAAACAGCACTGTTATTTGCAAGTGATCAGATTGGATTTGTGTGTCCAGACCTTGGGTTGCTGTAGTAATGGTGTAGGTAACAGTAACGGGCCAACATGGACGCAAGAGAAATGGAGATCCTTCAACATTTGTGCTGTCAAATCACAATGCAGAACTCATCCACACCAGACGGAGGAGGATGGTTTACATTGCTGTGTCCAGACAATCTTATGCACTTCTGTATCTCTGGATTTGACATAAAGGTTGTTTGTCGAGTTGTGAGCAAAAGACTCTTACTTACTTAAAGATATATGATTTGAGGAGCCAGAGTGTCTGGACTGAGACTCAACTGCAGAAATCCAATTGGATTTGTTTTTCAAGCCGCCTCCAAATGTCACTTGGATCCGATTTTCAAAAATTCAGCTGCTGACTTACGAAAAACCGATCTGGATGCAGTCCTGATAAGTCATTAACATGGATTTAGGCTTCTGGTCTGAACAAGGCACATGTTTATAAAAGTCATCCAGAAAAACAGCATCTTCACAAAAATATTTCAATTACTTTTATAGACAGTGCATTTGGCCTTCTCAGGCCACCTAGGTGTCATGTGACTGGTGACAGAGATACTTCACCTGGATGTTTGTATGATGAGATATCCTTGTCATCAGAAAGAACTACAGTGATATTTGAAACTCGCCTTCTTTGATTACTTAATACCTTAAAGGCAGTCAATCTCCTGTAATAGTACAGCTGGGCTCCATTATCATCCAATAGTTTAGTAAACCATTTAACACATCATTAAAGCACTCCGACATTCAGACCTACCACCCTCTCTCACAACTTACATCGTTCCACGTTTAAACCTACTTTTAATGTCGTCAGAATGCTTAATTGTTTCCTTGTTGCTAAATACAGTACATACATAAAGGCTTGGCTCACATGTCCAGTAAGTTGTCACTGTAAAACATTGAGGTGTGTTAAACACTTGGGTGTATTAATATGCCTGCATCTTGATAAGATAATTTGAGTAACAGATTTTTTTTAACAAAAACTCTAAACTAAGTTGAATAGAAATACAACAGATATAATCAACATTAAAAACCACTTTAATATACCTGTATGAAAGGTTAAGACAAATATATTTTCAAACTCAAACCGCTGTCTTCAAACTAATAAACTACCATGTAAACAAGACTTTATTGGCAACTGGTGGTGTCAGAGATGGGGTTGTAAAGCCACGTCTGTCCACGATGTCAGTGGTTTTATAGATTGAGCTTCAAATTTTAAGTAGCATACTTCAGCTGGGTCATTGTGTATTCATGTAATTATTCATTTTAGGGTTTGTCTTAATCGTTATGTGGTCTTGTAATCCAGTCTTTTTGAGAATTTGTTTTTTTAACTTTTTTTCAGGGGAAGTGAGTGAGTCTTATAACAGGTTCATTTGTACAAATTAACCAAAGCTTCCCAAGAGTAAAAAGAAAGTGAGGGTGAATAGAGAAGAAAAAAAGGCCTTTGAATCAGTGATCGATGAGGTGGCTTTATTTGACTTCAAAGACGTTGAGGCCGAGTTTTAGCTCTCTTTTTGCTCTTTCAGTGGCTCGAGAAAAGCATGTGATGTGCCTTGGTCCTCACTGGAAAGCCTACCCCTGCTGTTACAGACAAAAAGATCTAAACAATACTACTTTCTCTCAGTCTGGCGCAACATGTCAATGGCTATTTTTCCCCCATTCTCCACATTTTCCCCCTTTTTCCTTCCTTTTTGGCATTCATTTTTATTGGTGCACTTGTTTTGTACCCAGTGCCCAGCGGTGCTCAAGAAAAAGAAACTGGGATTCTTTACCCAGTTTCCTTTTGTGAAGAGGTGCGTGCTGGGAATATCTATGGCTACTCATATCGGAGGTTGTGTAAACCCTGCCTTTTGACTGTGTGGTTTTGGCGTTTTTCTTTGTGTTGGGTCTGAGTGATGTGGAACATTTGGGACTCAATCATGCAACAACTAATTTAATCAAGGAGGCTAACTGAGTTTTCATGTGCAAAAGTTCACTCTCTTTGGGCATGTGAAAGAGGTGCAAGAAAAGGTTTCACCTGCAATTATGGACCACTTGATAATGCAAATAACTTGGGACAGACAGACAGACAGATGACTGCCTTGGCTTGGTAGTTAAACATACTTTGAGAAGTGTAAGTTTTTGTTAAGTTACTGCTGTACAGGCATCAGAAATACACTGAGTTGAGACACCTGACAGAGCAGAGGTGGTTGTAGGGTCATCAATTACAACTACAAAGTAGCCTCTGTGTGCATACTGTAGACATTTGTTGCACATACTGTATATATCGTTGCCTAGTCTATTGGGCAAGGTGTGTGAATCATGTGTGAATCATGTCTAACCCTTTTGTGGGCCTTTGTATTGGCAAGTCAATTATTCTGAAATGTTCTTAAGCAATACTGGGAAGCCCTGTATACCACTGTGGTGAGCCTGATCTCTGACATCTCTGTGGTGAGATTCCACAGAGTTTCCCTGCAGGTATCAATCCAATGTCATTATTATTGAAATGCCCTAATAAGTCTCTTCTGTCATGCCTTTATACATACAGACAGGTGGACAAATACAGCATCATGCTTTCCTTAACATACTTAACAATAATCTGATTCCTTAAAAGTATATACATGATGGTGTAATCATTTTTCCTCATCTCTTTATGTTCTGATAATTTGCATGACAAGATGCTATAGGTCACATATTAGGCTCCTGGCGTCCAGATCAAATCCATTTAAACTTAATTTTCATGTAGATTTGTGATCCCTGACCACTTAAAAGTAGATTTTGTACTATAGGACACTGTTTACTGCAGTGCACACTTATTGGGACGTCCTTGGAGTTGGAGCAGCAATTTTTAGTGCTGCTAATATTTAATGTTATCTTATTGCATTTTGTTTATTTTTAAATACATATACATACCACATTTTTATAGTTACACTTGAAAGATAGTTTATGTGAAATATCAGTTGAAAATAATGAGCTGTAGCCATATTTTTAAGGCCATGACAAAGAAACATACAGACTTTATATACCTGATACATTGAGATCTCATTTCCTGTTATTACTTACCTCAGAGGATGTGTGTTTTTCATGGTGGGTGATTCAACAACTTTAACAGCAACCATTTAAGATCCTGGGGATGGCATCACTCCAAACAGGCTTACTCGAAGTAATGAATTCAGGTAAATCAAACTTAATTGTAGGCAGTAGACAATGTGGGCAATCCCTACCCCTTCCTTTTCCTGAGATGATAAAAGGACATGATGCAATTGGAATTCAGTGCTCCATTCAGTACATCAACAGACATAATGTCACAATAGCCTTGTGGGTTGGCACATTGAAACTGACTGTACCTTTTCAGCATGTTATTTTCGAGTTCTTTTTTATTGCACTGTGTGTGTGTGGGTCACCCCCCTCCTTAGATGAGGTAATCGAGGGTGCTTTTGGGTGCATATTTCACACCAAAAGGCTTTACAGGGGGGAATGCTAATTTCCTTGGCAACCTGAACCCCCAGGCTGCAGTGCTGAGCGCCATCCAATAAGTCTGTGACTCAAAGCATATAGCCTGACTCCAAAATACAAAATACTTTATGAATATATGTATGGTAATTATTGCAACCTTAGCACAGGCCCATTGCGAAGCCAAGATTTTACCCCTCTGAGCGCTTTGGAGCAAGCAACTCTGGCATGTCAGGAATTGTCTTCCCCTGGGAGGATTTTTCAATATTCCTTCCTATTCCATATGCTTGGCTATCTAGAGGTAATATATGGATGAAGTTGCATTGATTTTATGAAGGCTGACAATCACTTGGGTATGACTGGCATGGAAAAGCTTTGACGATAACAAGAGTGGAAATACTGGTCTTTTTGTGTCCCCCCCCAGACAGGATCACTGGGAAGAACCTCACATTGAATGGTACAGGAATAGCCAGTGCTGATACTGCTTTCATGAAGTAGTGAATGATGGTGGTGAGGAAGTACCTAAGAAAACTGCAACAAATGTCCATCAGTGTAAATAATAATAGTCTGCATGCTCATGCACAAGTGCTCAGGGTCTTTAAAGGTTGGGATTTACAGGGCTGTTTTGCAAATCAAGGTTGTGGCAAAGCTTCACAAACGGAAAAGGAACAGGATCTAAAATAGAATGTGGCTTGTATTTTACTTTATTTTATTTTTTTGAAGGCAATTAAAACAAATGCGTGCTGATGGGTGGAATATATGAGGTCTGCTCTAGCATTTGACTATTATGCTTTGACTCAAAATATCTCCTGTTGTGGATACAGTGTGGGAGAACTGAGCCTGTGTGGCATTGTATTACAGTGCATATTAATAATATCCAATAGTAACCCGAAACTATGGTTTAATTGTATAATATCAAACACAATGTTGGCACTATAAGAAACTAATATGTCAGACGTTATTTTTGTGAAGCTTTCATATCTTGTAGTAAACTAATATTAACCAAATTATTAAAAAAGGTGATTTTGTACCAATTTCTCGCCTTTGCCAATGTGTTTTGGGGGTGGAGAAATAAAAGAGAGAATGTTCTAGCTAGAGTTCAGTTGTACACTGCATCACAGAGTCTCTCCTGCTTGAATCCTGAGGTTCTGTCAGCCAAAGAGTTAATCACACTGAACAGCAGTAGAGCGAGGTAGTAGGTTATAGCAGCGTCTGGCTGTAAAGTAGTTTAGCTGGCTTTCTTTGAGCCCTGGATGACAGAGCTTTGTAGCAGCCAAAAGACTTGGGGTTTTCTCGACTGATGAATCGAATCATTGATGATTAGGAGGTAGCCCTCACCATTAAAGGTCTCTGTGAATAAGGCATTGTGGACAATGACACATCAAGGCTATAGACAGGAAACCCATTATGGGTAAAGCTCACTTTAACAGTGACTCGTTTCCTGCCTTATTATCATATGCACAGATGTGACATAATGGGGATAGAATAAAGTGGAGAAAAAATAGAGCTTTCCCATAGTTCACACTGCTACTTAAGGCATCCCATTTTTTCCTCCCTTTACATGTTAAACAGATCTGACATGTTCTAATCAGTGTGGACTTTAGCTGTTTATACTGATGGGATGCTTTTCCTCACTGTACTACAGAGTTGTGGAACTTATTTTTCTGTTGTTTTGGATTGTGTATTGTTGCTTCTGTCTAGAGGACACAAGATTGTCCGTGGCTGACAGCGATCAACTACTAATCCTTGAGCATCTTGACATCGGGCATCGGACAAAAACATATGCCATTTATTGTGTCATGGTGATTTCTTGGCCACCAAATAAACAATTAGCTTGCAATCAATATGCTGTATTTCCCACTTACTTTTTGATAAATTCACTGTAATGTAATTATATCTGTCAGTGAGAAATAGTACAAAGAGCAAGTTTGTCCTCTATGTGGGTGGTGTCTTGATGTGATTGATGATAAGTGGTCTATTTATCTGATGGTAAGAGACCTCAGCTGCATTTATCCAACCTCTCGCTTTAATCTGCAGATATAATGAGCAGGTAGAGACATGTCTGACAGATTTCACCCTTAAAGTCAAAATAAATGTGTTACAAGTCCTTATCTGCACATCTATGTGGGATGTCTTTTCTCCATAAATCATTGACTCTGTATGCAAATAAGACTCCATCTAATATAGTGTCTATTTGTGTCTTTTGGTGCCTTTCAATGGCTTTTGTAGGATATGGAAATTTAATCTCCATATTTACTCAACAGTATCCCTGTTCTTCTATTTCACTTTCTCTTGCTCAATGACATGCATAGGAAAAATCTCGTCATATGCAAACCAAGATTACAAGCATGTCAGTACATCAACTTAGCCCTCAAAGGTGGAATTCTTTAATCATGTTCACATAATTCATTCATCAAAAGTTCGATTGTATATGCACAAAAAATCTCCATGCAGTTTAACTGAAAACGAGAGTGATAAAAAGAATGTGCTTGCAAAAACCATACATGGTACATCAAATTTAAAAGGCTTACGTAATTTCACTTCATTTTCATGTCTATTATGACTTAAACTGTGGAAGCAAAGTATCACAAAGCCATATTGAGGCCTTGGGAGTCAGGGGAAAACCTTTTCTCAGCCTATTATTACATCTGCCAACAGAAGGGTTGTCCAGTAGCAAGCCCTATCCAGAAACTTGGCCCCAGGCTCCACGCAGGACCAAGTAACTCCACTGAAGTTACTGTAGAGCTTGTGATAGAGCTGCAGTTTCCAGAGCTCGAGTGGAAAATTAGGCCTTTATCATGAAAAGGAGACCACACAAGAGCCGCATAGGTATTAAACTTTCCCACTAAAAGTTTATTGAGTTATTTTGGTTGCAACATCGCAATACCCAGCCCAGTATGGGCCCCCCAAAAATAGAAATCAGCGTAGTAGTTTTAACATGGGATCTCACAATAAAACCAGCTCTCTAAAGCAGCAAAGTGCTGGGCATGTAAATGCTAGCAGGGAATCCTCAGGATGTTTCATAGCATGAAGGGGTTTCCCATAGTTCAGGAAGTACAGAAGCTGATGCATGGCAGACCTACCCATTCATCTTTTGGCTGCTGTATCTCTCTCACCCTCCTAAGCTTCAGTAGGCCACTGAGGCTCCCCATTTACCAGCTGCAAATGACATAATTCCTCTGTCTTTTCATGTTGGATCATTAGTTGTTAAGTCAGACCTGCCTGGCGATTTACTAGGGGTTCTGAAGAGGTTGAAAAGCAAATGGGATCTGTAATGAATCTCTAGGCACGGACACCAGGGTGCTGTACAGACATATTGAAGAATGATTTGCCTTCTCATTCTCAACTTGGTGTGCTCATGTGCGGATTTATGTTTGGCTAAGAGCTAGCATTCTAATTTGATGCTGCTAATGGTGGGATAGCATTTGGGAATCACCCATCGTTTCCGCATGACAGTCATGGTAATACACTGCTATAATTAGACAGTGAACCCTTGATGAGTGCAGTCCTATATAACTACATCCATCAGACTGACATCATAACATAACCAGTGATGTCACTTATCACACAAGTGGATTTCACAAGGGCATCAGTGTCATCTCCTTACCAACATGGAGATCCCTGGTCATCTTTAGCATCTTGGCCTCTAATCCTGCTGCCTGTAGTAGGATAAGACAAAAGGATTAATGTTAAAGATAAAGAATAGCTTTAAAGAAGGAGAGAGTTTAAGTCCAAAAAGATACAAAGATTGGAATGAACAATTATGACATCTAATATATTATATATATATATATATGTGCAACTAAAATGACAATGCATTAAAAAGTTTGCAAGCCTTGAGAATCTCATATAACAATGTGTACAGCTGATGCCCAAATAATTGTTCGTTTTCCCAGGGCAGTAATGGAAAAGGCTTTGTTCTTTGGCAGTGAAGGTGGAAAGCTGGACAGATGTTGACTTCATGATGAACATAGAGGCCCCAGGTTAATGAGAACAAGGGGTGGGAGTTGTTGTTGTTGGTATGGGCGGGTGAAGTGGCACTGTAGCTTTGTCCATTAATAGATTAAGTTGCTAAACCAGGATATTAATATGAAGTGTCCACAGAAAAGAGATGGGAGAACATTAAATACACTTTATCAAGAAGCTCTCCCACATAGAATATGGGGATGCCAAATAATCAATAAATCAATGGTCATTAGTTAATTGTAGTTAATTAATTGTAGAAGTTGGTCCAAAATTCCACCACCTAGACACCAAAAAGTACATAGTAGACATTGTGTCTGAATTTACAAGTAAACCTCCAACAGTTTGGGTCTCATAGGATCAAAATTATTAAACGATGTCACATGTTACAATTGGAGTGTTAAGTTCCCATAGGTATTCCAACGCTGACTTCTGGACAAATAAGTTAATTTTTCTGTTGTGACCAGATTTTCGAAATACTTAAATAAATAAGGTCCAATTTATAAGATAAATGATCGGTAAATCTCCTTCCCAACTCTTCAAATACCGATGCCTTGGGTTTCCCAGGTCGGGAAATTGGGAATAACTCAACAATCAGCTTTTTAACAAATTGGACCTTTAAAAAGCCATTAGGTCTTCTTTTGACAGCGAAATCTTTAATAGGTAAGTGCTGGTAGTTCACATTTGTTTTTTTGCACCATGTTATCAAACATTCTTCTTGGGAGCCAGATTAACATCAATGTAAGAAACTTCATTAAATATTTTAATGTGATAATTAATTTTACCTTAAAAATTAAATACTGTGTGTTTCAGTTGGTACCAATTTTCCATCACATTGATAAAATATACAGCAGCAATTGTGGCAAACTGCAGTTCTCATGAAAATCTATGATTGCTCAGACCTAAAGCTCTCTTTAAAGGGTTGAGGGAGCGTGGGAGAGAGTGATGCAATTAACTCATCCTGAGTATACAAATGCATTAATAAACATGCCTGTAACTGTTTGGAAACCAAAAATCATGGAGTATCCATCCAGGAAAGGTAATTAAAGATCATAACCCTGTGTGTAAAAAAAAGAAAAGAAAAAAGATACTTATTCCAAGAGCTTTGTTAAAACCTACTGTGCATAGAAATTACACTTTTGCTTTGGACTCCTGCCCAGATGCTTGTGAAAAGACTTTGACCCAACTGCCATCATTAAAATCTGGGCCAAAGTAGGGTTTTGCTTTCAGGACCTGTATGTTAAAACCCCCTGAAACACATGCATCTTAAAATAGTTTTTGGAGATGTGTCATACATTTCTGGGCCTTATTTGTTGTTGGAATGTTTGAGAGATCAAGGTCAACCTTAAATTACAAGGTTTATGGGGATCTATTGAAATATGCTCATGCCTTTGGTTTATTGTTGAGTTGGTTTCCTCTAACAATGTGTATTTGAGACATCTTACAACTCTGTTTGTCTGTAATGATTTACAATATATGGTCATTTGCTATCAGTTTTAATCAAATCTTTTTGTCTGCAAGTCAAATTTCCCTGCTTTAAAAATTATTTTGAATTTAGGCAGACCATTTGACATTGATCTTCTGTCACAGAGCCACCACCTACTTCCTTAGATGAAGTCATTATTTGTGGTTACAGTCAGTGTTTGACTTTATGGTGAATTACTTTCTGACCCTCTATCAGTCACAATTTCCTCAAATATGACTCAGCTGTCTTTGTTTGAAATGGGCAGATCACAGGCTCTGCAATCTGAGGGTTGGTGAATAACCTTGATTTCAACCTTGACCTACCCACACCCTGCTGCACAATAACAAAAAGTTGAGATGAGCTCCCTGTATCTCTTCTTTGAGCCCTTAACTGGAACAAGTGCATAGAAGAGTTTTGAGAATAACTGTGAATTTTCTCTAATGCCAGAGACCCTTGTCAAACCAACTACAGGCATGGTTGAGATGTGATGGGCAGTGAGAGAAGGGACTGTTCATTTAAAAACAACAAAAGCAGCTCTTTTAACTGTGTTTGTGATGTTTTTTTCTGGACACCGGCAACTCTGGAGAATATACTATGGTTAACTGATTGTTGAGTCTTATTCAAAGGTTGCCAAATACCGATCCTTTACATTGGTGACTCACGGAACTAAAATGTCAGAATTTGCAATCTTGGAACGAGATTTGAGCAATCAACTGTGAATGGTCTGTTTGCAAACAGCAACTAGCAGGTCCTGCCTGCATAGTATGCTTTTAAATAGACCAAACTGTGATGTTTTGGGTTTATTCCCATTAAGTTTGGAATAATTTTATTCCTAAAATATAAGCTTAATTTTTCCATTCATCTCAGTCCCGAATAACTCTGAATAACAACAGTGATTCAATTTGTCTTGACAGGAAGCAGCATTCTGTAATTACAGAACAGTCCTTCATGTCCGCTGTTTGAACCTTTATCGTATGCTGTCACAACAGTACCCACCACCTAAACTGAGACCTCTTTGAAATCTACTTTAATCCATCAAACGGGGGTCCAAAGGAAACAGGTTTAATCTTTTGATTCAAGTGCCCCTCACTGAGTACAAATTCTCTTTAAAGTATGAGTTGGCAGCATGACTCGGGAAGATCAAACTGTTGCTGAGGTTGAAATAGTGACATCATCAATTTGAAATTGTTTAAATTGATGTTGGAGACAGGATTATGGAAAAAAAAACGCAAGGTTGACTGCTTTGGTTTCCAATTACGGTGACCTTTTCCAAACACTGATGTCCCACCATATATTCTGCTTTTAGATCGATTTCCATCCAAAAATATAATTCACTTACTTTGTTGTCTTTTTTCTCTCTCTTTTTTTCAATTATGTTGTTATCTGGTGTGGCCAAAAGGGCAAACGTCAAGCTGAGGAGGAATGGAGTGTGTAGGAGTGTGTCCATTCTGGCAGTGACCCCCAGAACTCAGACAGACAGCACAATGTAAGCACAGCAGGGTGAAAGTTAACCTGGTTCTGCAGAAAGTCACACACACGCACGCACGCACGCACGCACGCACGCACACACGCACACACGCACACACACACACACACACACACACACACAC